>JAFFST010052783.1:105679-124423 GCA_022414735.1 Noturus placidus
GGGCCATGATGGTTTGAATTTTTTTTCACCTTTAATAATAAACACCTTCATTTACAAATTGCATTTTGTGTTTACTTGTGTTGTCCTTGACTATTGTTTAAATTGGTTTGATGTTCCGAAACACTTAAGTGTGACAAACATGCAAAGGAACAGGAAATGAGGAAGGGGGCAAACACTTTTTCACACCACTGTATATATATATAATACAGCTTTTTGGTTATTGGCAAAAAGCTGTATAATTATTTATAATAATAATAATAATAACAATAATAATAATAATAATTATTATTATTATTATTATTATTATTATTATTATTAGTAGTAGTAGTAGTAGTAGTAGTAGTAGTAGTAGTAGTAGTAGTAGTAGTATTTGTGTTTGATACATGCTAAATGCATCTCACGGAAACTAAAAAGACTAAAGACTTAAGATATCAGTATCAGATATCATAATCACAATCACTAAAACTGAGTTTGTAAAATAAAAATATAAAAGAATAAATAAAATGAAATCATAAAAATAGAGTTTCAAAGAAAAGAAACAGGTAAACAGATGTTTGTGGAAGGGGAAATGGTCCCTGTGGGATGTGAATTTTAGGTTTAAACCACTGTTGTCTTTCAACATCTCAGAGCGTACCGATGCTGGAAGAAAAGAATGGTCCTTTACCTTCACCCAAACCGCCAGAGCCCACCACAAATGTTACCCCTCCTGGTGAGTTGATGTCGTAGAAGGGGAAATGATCAAAACAAGAAATACTGATGTAGTATTACTGTTTTTGTTCATTAAAACCACACTGTGACAATGTTACCATTAGAATCAGTTTCTATAATCAACAGCTATTGTTGTACGTCATTGTGGTAAGCTATGTTCTCCCTTTCTCCCTTCCGCACTTTTACTTTTTACTCCAGCTAAAGGTCCTCTCCAGTCTTTCAGGAGAACTTTACACAACCTTTTCTCCTCCTCTTCAGAAAGACAGGCAGAGGAGCAATCAAAGGTGCATACTAAAAGTACTCAAGTAGATTACTACCTTATTAAAACATTACAGTAGTTTTTTTTCTTCCTAGATTTCCACCACAGTTCTGACATTTTTCATATGTGTATATATTTGTTTTTCTTTTTTTCCACAGGAACCAACTCCTCCACCCCTCACTGATACAATGTCACCTGAAGAGGTTGTGATTCTTGTTAAAATAGGGTTTTGAATGTAGTCATTTTTAGATTTATTTTAACTTGGACATAACCCAATTATTATTTTTTTTAATACAGTTCCTGTAAAATAGCTGTAGTGATTTAGACAATTCCAATAAGTCAGGAGCTATATTTCTGATTTAAAATAAAGGTTCCAATTAGAAACAGAAAGAACCTGGGAGAACCATTTTAAGAACCTTTTATTCTCATATTTTTAGGGAACCATACATTTATGGTGCTTTAAAGAACCCAGACATGATTCTTCACAGCAGTGCCACAAGGAACCACATTATCATAACTTCTCTAAAAACCCCTAGTTAGTGCTTTGAGGAACCAAAGTAAGGTCCTTAAGAGGGTTGCCAGGAGAATCATTTCCAGTCCTTCAAAGAACCTTATACAGTAGGATACACTTCAACCTGTTAAGGGATGATACCTTGAAGAGTCAATACACTGCTCTGAGATTTCATCTCCAAAGAACCATATACAGTGCCCTCAACTAATATTGGCATCCTTGGTAAATATGAACAAAGAAGGCTGTGAATTTTTATTTATTTATTGTTTAACCTTTGGATCTTTTGTTAAAAACATTCACAACAATACTCTGCTCTCATGGATATCAAACAATTGCAAATACACCACAGGTTTATAAACAGTTCTTGGCACCCTTTTAGTCAATACTTCGTGCTACCTCCCTTTGACAAGATAACAGCTCTGAGTCTTCTGTTATAATGCCTGATGAGGTTGGAGAATAAATGGCAAGAGATCTGAGACCATTCCTCCATACAGAATCGCTCCAGATCCTTCACATTTTTAGGTCAACGCTGGTGGACTCTCCTCTTCAGTTCACCCCACAGATTTTCTATGGGTTTCATGTCAGGGGACTGAGATGGCCATAACAGGACCTTGATTTTGTGGTCAGTAAATAATTTTTGTGTTGATTTTGATGTATGTTTTGGATAATCTTCCTGCTGGAAGATCCAACCATGTCCAATTTTAAGCTTTCTGGAAGAGGCCAGGTTTTCATTTAATATATCTTGATATTTGAAAGAGATGCCATGTCTTCTAATAAAATGAGAGTCCATAATGCCATGTCTTCTAATAAAATGTCCAGGTCTTCTGACAGTCCCCAAAACATTAAACAAAGGTTACACCATATGTAACCGTGGGCATGAATTACTTTTCCACATGGCTACCTCTCTGTGTGCGCCAAAACCACCTCTGGTGTTTATTGCCAAAAAGCTCTATTTTGGTTTCATCTGACCACAGACCCAGATCCCATTTGAAGTTCCAGTAGTCTCTGGCAAACTGAAGACGCTTGAGTTTGTTTTTAGATAAGAGTAGAGGCTTTTTTCTTGAAACCCTTACAAACAACTTGTGGTGATGTAGGTGACTTCGGATTGTAGTTATGGAGACTTTCTGACCCCAAGATGCAGCAAACTACCCAGCAATTCTTCAGCTGTGATCCTTGGAGATTTTTTGGCCACTCAAACCATCCACTTCACAATGCATTGAGACAATATAGACATGCGTCCAATTCCAGGTTGATTCATAACATTTCCAGTTGACTGGAATTTCTTATTTATTCCCATTTTGTGAAGCTCAACAACAGTTTGCAGCACATCACAGTTATATTCCTTGGTCTTACCCATTGTTATGAATGACAAAGGGAATTTTTATTTATTTATTATTTTAAAATTTATTTATTCATTTTATTTGTATAGTGCTTTTTACAATAGATATTGTCTCAAAGCAGCTTTACATTAATAAAAACACAGTATACACACAGTATACACAGGAATATAAACACAGTATACACACAGTAAAAGTGAGAAATTATCCCAACTGAGCAAGCAATGGCAAGGAAAAACTCCCTAAGGTGTCAAGATGTGTTACCTCGTATTTATACCCACCAGAAACAGGAAGTTATGGTTGAACAATTTACTGTTCCTGGTCACCCAGGTGTACAAAAATAATGTAAAATATTAATGGGACTATACTTCAAATATATTTTTCTCATATGATTTCATGGAGTGCCAATAATTATTGCACACGTATATTTAACAAAAAATATATATATTTTGACAAACCTGTGTTTTGGTTGCAATTGTTTATTATCCATGAGAACAGAGTATTTTTGTGAGTATTTTTTTGAAACAAAAGATCAAAAGTTTAAATACTAAATTATTTTTTCACAGCCTTCTTTGCTCATATTTACCAAGGGTGCCAATATTAGTGGAGGGCACTCTAGCTCAACTCAAGAACACTATACAATGAAAAATGTTTGTTGACAAGAAGAACTTTGCACAACTTATGTTGCTATTACGATCCATTAAAGAACATATTTTTGAATCACATGTAAATGAATGACATGTAAATGAATCATATGAAAATGAATCACATGTAAATAAATCATATGAAAATTAATTTAAAAAGTAAAAATAAAAATAAAGAACATATATTTTTAATAGTGTGCATATTTTGGAAAATATCTTGGTCTCCTTAACAAAATGTTAAGAAAATGGCAGAAAATATGTCCTGGTTTATTGCAATGTTTGACCTTATCTGGTATTGGTTGAAATAGGTTAAAGCATGGGAGGATTCACAGATGGATAAGCCACTAGAACTTGAGCGGGTGAAGATAGATCCATCTCCTTTTCAGCTGGTGGAGAGAACATCATTACACAAGGTGAGTTTACCTTCCGTCATCTTCGATTCTTTTCCTGTGGGATTTTTTTTATTTTTTTTTTTTTACCTCTAATCAACAGTGCAGTCATAGTTTATGTACAGTATGTTTTTATATATTCCAAATTTCAGTCGATCTCTTCAAAGCTAAGATTTAAAATGAATTTCCCATTGGGATCAATAAAGTTTTATTCCTTATCTTAATTTCAAAACTAATCTTTATGTATGTATGTTTTAAGCCAATCAACCAGTAAATGACCTTGGCATGGAGGTTGGTTTTTTGTTTGTTTCTTTGTCTTTTTAGTAACCTATTTATCCAACTTATAATTTCCTGTCAAATGTCTGACTAAATTTGACTTAAAACAGGCTGCTGTTGGCTTAGTAAATGCAGTTTGTCAAGCTCATGTTTTTGTGGCAAGACATTTCTATTAATTCATTTATTGTGCATGTCAACTTCATAGATCTGAGAGATGAATGTAGCCCAAGCATGTCTAAAATATAATTTGCACCCATCCTATGAAAAGGTGTATTAAAAACTAATAAAAGTATCTTGAATTATAAAATGAACTGGTATCCAATGTAATCCTGATAAATTTGAGTAATATATTCCTTTGCATATTACTTTACTTCAGCTAATTCTTGAGTTTCTTACTGTACATGAAGATGGTATTAACCAATGACTTGTTTTTTTCACACAGACTCATACACTGTTCTCCTTACTGGGCCTCAGTCATGCCTATGTAACCAGTATAGGCAAGTTAGTGGGAGTTGTGGCACTGAAAGAGGTAGATAAATGTGTATATTAGACTGTATGAATGCATATGTACACTCATCAAACTATGTATACTATTCAATATGCATATCCATATATTCAAATTATTTTTAAAAAATCTTGTGTCAGCTTCAGAAAGCCATCGAGGGTTCAACGAGGAGTGGGGTCCGCTTGCGTCCCCCTCTAGCCAGTTTCCGTGACACCATTCGTAAGTACTCCAAGCCAACCCAGGCCACCTCAGCCCCAACTTCCCCAATGTCTCCCTCTGCACCCGACTCCTACCATCTTTCATCCCAAGTGGTCTCCCAAGTTCCTTTGGCTCCTGTCCAACAGCAGGAGGAGGCGGAAGTGTGGATTGAAGGGGTAAAGCGGGAGATATTGGTAAAAACAGAAATCAGCAGTGGAAGCAGCAGCCCTCAAACAGGAACTAGTATCAGCAGGGCAGGAAGTCCCAACGGCAGTCCGTCTCAAACTCAAACTCCTTCCTCTCATCTCACTATATCGCTCTCATCCCTGAGACCTGCCTCTGAGGACAAACAAGATGGTGATCAAGAAAGCGATGATGAGGAACCCCTTTAAGAGCCATGTTTATAATTTGTTTATTTCCCCCTTTATTCTACTTTTAAAGAATATTTCTGTGTTTTTATGTTCTCTTGAGTGATATTGCCTTTGGATTTTAGGTACTCATAATGCTATGTGCCTGTGAAAAATTGCTGATAGTACTTTTGGTGGTTTAAGAGTTGTCATTAAGCAGTGCAATTACTTGGTTAGTCAGTGGTGAATTTGTGTTTTCCATGTTGAATTAACATAACAGCAATTGGTTAACAAAAGTGTTTGGTTAAAGCAGACCGTCAAAATGTACAGTCATCGAATGGACAGTATTTATACTGTTGATCTAAGAAGTTTTTGTGATGTAAAAAGTTTAAACTAAGATAAATCATGTCAGAACTTTTTCACCTTCAATATCAAATTGCAATGTATAAAAATTAACTGAAAACAAGCTGAAAAATGTATAGGGAAAAAAATAATTAAAAACTTGCAATAACCTGGTTGCAAAAGTGTGCACACCCCTAAATTAATTCTTTGTTTAAGCACCTTTTGATTTTATTACATCACTCAGTCTTTTTGTGGGAAAGTCTTGGTGGTGTGCTATTTTTTGGACCAAACAAAACTTTTTTAATTATTCAATTATTATACCTTTTGAAATTGGTCTCATCAGACCATAAAACATTTTGCTATATGGTTTGGGGTGATTTTGTTGAACTTGAATGATTTTTGAGAGAGTCCTGTTCTTGGTGATATCACTGGGGTGCTTCCTTTTTTGTATTTGTTAATGATGTTAATGTTTTGGAAATTATTTTATACCCCTATCCTTTCAACATTGAGATGCTGTAAGCTCATTGAAGACCATGGCTTCAGCAGTTAGATGAATGCAATAATATGTTAAGAAAAAGCTACAGAAACAGCTGATCTTTATTTGGGGTTAATCTGAATAATATTGTTGATGAGATTAAATGTGATTGGTTAATTCTGAACACAGCCATGTCTCCAGTTATAAAAGGGTGTGCAAACCAGGTTGCATACATCATTGCAAGTTTATTGTAAGTTTTATATTTTTCCTATTTTTCTCTAAAATGTTTCTGATGGTTTTTCACTTTATTTTTAGATGTTGTAATTTCACACTGAGGGTGGGAAAAGTTCTGACATGATTTATCTTGGTTTCTTTTTTTACATCACAAGAATTTTAATAAGGGTATGTAGATTTTTATATCCACTGTAGTAACTCTGTGGTACATAGCATGTCCTCCAGCTCCACATGGAACGGTATCCCCATGTGTCCCACTCTGGCCAGTTTCTATGACTGACACCAGCTATAACCACCAAGCAGGCTTAGGCCTCCTCAGGCCCCATATTTACCAATGTCCTCCACTCCTACTGTAGAACTTTCCAGTCTTTGAGTCTTTTTATAAGTGTTCTGCTGCATTGGATTTACCTTGTAAGTTGCAAGCTAGCCAGCTAACTGTTATGAGCAATGCATATTTACCTCTAAAGCTAAAAGAAATACTTGTATTTACAGTATAACTCAATCAAAGATAAGAAGTGCTATTTTGTTTACTTCGGATGCTCTGTGCAGCCATGTTGATTTGACCTCAATCCATAAACTTGGAATGAACTCATAGTTGAGAAGACTACCCCAAGTTGATGAGTAGGAGTGTTTTCTGTGGTTTTTCCTGATTGGAGGTTGGGAATTACAAATTGCGACCTTGAGTCAGCATTCTTTCTAGCCCTGCTTGCTGACCTTTAAGGGATCTTTGTTGTAATTTAACTAGATAGATAGCTAGTAGATAGTGTGGTATTAACTTTTTTTAGTGTTATGCGGTTCATTTTTCAGTTTTGAAACTTTACCTTAAACTTGTAGTGTGCTTCAGGTGCAAACTTGGTCAAAGGTATGTGGACATTATTATAACAGGAAATCTGGAATGGGATGTTCAACAAGCACATATAAATGTGATAGTCAGGTGTTCATTAACTTATTGTATGATTTGCATCCAGTATCTTTGGGTCATTTATTTTGCAATTAGCAAATGTATACAGAATTGTATACAAAAACACAATGTTATTTGGATGCTTTCCTGTGCAGATATTAATGTAATTTAGGTTACTTTTAAGATGTCTAGATCACTATTATGTTGACAATTTTCTCTCAAAATTAATCATTACCCAGTCTCATCCGGAATTCTACTTCTCTCAGGTTGCTCTAATGTCTTTAAACTAACAATTCTTACATGATCACTATGTACTATATATGCTAATACTTTTTCCTCACTGTGTAGTACATAATACATGAAGGATGATTACAGTCATTAGTTGGAAAAAAATCACAAGCACTTAGTTTATTTATTTATTTTTCAATTCTGATGTACATTCTTTCTTTCTTTATTCTTTATCTACATTGGTATTTATTTGTCTCTTTCTCAATCAGTCTGAAAAGAACTTAGGAACGGTTTTGTAAGTTTTTTTTCCCGATATAAGATATATAATAATTTTTTATTAGAATGTGATGTGACAGATTCACATTCCGATGAATTATGTGTACAGTAAACTTTTGTTGGGGAAACTAATAATTATGCAATAAATCATGACAGTGGCATTTACATCTGTCATATTTGGTCAAAGTCAAGCGCTCTGATGTATTATGACAGTAATTTATTTCTGTGTATATGTGTGTGTGTGTGTGTGTGTGTGTGTGTGTGTGTGTGTGTGTGTGCGTGTGTGTGTGCATGTGTGTGTGCGTGTGTGTGCATGGATTTTTTATTTGTTCTAGTTTGACAACTTCTAATCATACAGTGTCAGTCACTCGGAGTAAGGTTTTTATTTACAGCACATAAAAATACATACATAGTGGATATCACGTCACCTTATGTCACTTGTCCTTTTAGAATGTAAGCTCTTTTTATAAGGTCATGGTTTAAATCTCTTTTTCTAAACCAAACTAAACAATCATTCTATCAAATTACTCTTATGTAAGGTAGTAATAATGCATACATCTCTCCATTTCCATTACATTTACATTTATTCATTTAGCAGACACTTTTATCCAAAGCGACTTACAAATGAGAAATACAAGCAAAGTGATATCAAGCAGAGAACAATACAAGTAGTGCTACTATACAAGATCTATTAATTGAGTTCTAGAAGAAGCAAAATGCGCAGAGTAGAGGTGTAAGTGCTTTTTTAATTTTTTTTTTTTTTTTTATGAGTTGGTTAGGTGTTGACGGAAGAGGTGGGTCTTTAACTGTTTCTTGAAGATGGTGAGAGATTCTGCAGTCCGGATTGAGGTTGGAAGTTCATTCCACCACTGAGGAACAATTAGTGTGAAGGTTCTGGAAAGGGATCTTGTGCCGTGCTGAGTAGGAACTACTAAACGTCGGTTGCTAATCGAACGCAGATTGCGTGTGGGAATGTAAGCCTTCAGGAGAGAGTTGAGGTAGGAGGGTGCTGTTCCAGACAAGGTCTTGTAGGTGAGCATCAAGGCCTTGAATTTGATGCGGGTGGCAACAGGAAGCCAGTGGAGGGAGATGAAGAGGGACGTGACATGGGTTCTCTTGGGCTGGTTGAAGACGATACGTGCTGCAGCATTCTGAATCATCTGAAGTGGTTTGATGGAGCTGGCTGGGAGGCCCGAAAGTAGTGAGTTGCAGTAGTCCAGTTTTGAGATAACAAGAGCCTGGACTAGTATCTGTCTGGCCTGTTCAGTGAGGTAGGTTCGGATTTTCTTGATGTTGAACAGGATGAATCGACAGGACCGAGCAGTTGTTGAGATGTGGTCTGTAAATGTCAAGCTGTCATCAAGAGTCACCCCAAGGTTCCTGGCCATCCTGGTTGGCTTGAGTGTGGTTGTGCCGAGCTGTACAGTGAGGTTGTGGTTGATTGAGGGACAGCATCCTCATAATGCCTTTCCCTACCTTTTAGATACTTTTTATTTTGTATAATATTTTAGTTATTAAAAAAAATGTTGCTCAAGTTGCATAATGGATTTTATTACCAAATTTTTTTTTTTTTTTGCTTTTTTTATTTTTAATCACCTTGCATTAGCGAAGCATATTAATTTAAGAAACCATTCACACATATTTTCTAGTTATCCAAGTATTGGGATACATACAGTATCTTCTCACATTTCATAGAGAATTATTCTTCATTCATTGTCTACCGAGTAAACAGCAAACTCTTCAAATAATTAGAACAAAGCCTACAATCAATTAATAGCACCTTCTTTCTTTCAATTTCATCCATTATGTCCACAGTTATCTGGTTTGTTATGATGTATGTAATGCACAATTTGTGGTTCATGAATACTTCAGGGATTTTTTTTTTCCTCAAATGATTGAAATGATCACAGTATGATTAAATTAGTAAACTGACTTTGTTGTTACACCCTGTGTTTATCTTTTTTTTTTTGCCATATTTTAGCACTATGTAAGAAGGTTATCTATTTGGTGTTATATACTCTGGTGGTTATAGTATTCTTTGGTTAATTTTCCAGACAATGTCCGCTGCTGTGTGCAAGTATGCGTCCTGTCTTCCATTATACCATTCTGGTCTAGCAAATCACTCATTCTGCAGGTTTTATATTAAGACTGGTGAGTGATGGAAGCTCTATCTGAACTTCTGGTTGTAATTGTCTAGTTAAATAGTTAATAATACTAATGATAATAATGACAATATTAAGGAAAAACAATGCAGTGACAAATTTCAGAAAAGGGCTGATGAAACAGACATGTAGACACCAACCAAAAGACCATACATTCGTTTATATTCAGAATAGTGCATTACTCTTATACTTATAGACATTGATCATTATAGCACTGTTTCCAGTTGGGCAGTATTGTGCTTGCTTATTTAAAGAGCGTTTGTATAGGTGTGCGTGTTTTGTCTGGTTGTTTTTTCTTACTGGAAGTAAAATACATAGGAGACACTTTACACAACATTATTGCCAGATGGTAAATAAACAGATAATGGTTTTGAGAATATACCTTTATACATACATGCAGTCATACAGTCATACCAACATACACACACATACACACACACACACACATACATACATATATACATAGAAACATACATATTGTATATGTACATAGAAATACAACATATTTTGTTGGTTTTTAATTTTATTACAAAAATCAATTTCAGTTATCACTATATGTATACTGGTAATTCAGTCACTTAAATACTCAGGATGCATGCACTTTCTTTTGGTTGTCTTTGTATATTAGTATTGCACTGTTTTTTATTTTAAATGTCCTTTTATAAGTGTCTCTTCCCCTGGTCAACATATCACAACTCTGCATCTCCACTTTTAACATTTGTGTTAGTGTGTCCCTGCATTTTAAGATCGCAATTTTATGATGTCCTTTATAACCTGTCATGAACATATAAGTCAGTGCATCTCACTGCGGAGTCCTCCACTGTTTGATAGACCAAAAAAAAGAACAAATATCTCGGTTGTGGGTGGTTATACATTAGCGCAGTTGGTTGATTATTTCAGTAAAGACAGTTTTGTTTTTGAAACTTTTGGTTACCCTCCTGAAAATATAAATAAAATCAAAGCTGTTAATTGGTCGCCACGACAACCACACTCCCTTCCTCCACTTCCTCTTCCTTCTCTTCCAGGGATTGGATGATGCAGGATGTGACCTCAAAGGCCATGTGCCCAGGCATCGGCTCTGCGTGTGACAGGGGTGGGCTCACGCCACCAGGCTTCAGAGCCTCTCTATGAGGCTGTGAGGTTAAAACTGGCGTCATGAACATTGCCTCAGGTTCCAATGTTAATGTGATGTCATCGTCCTTGAATAAGAGAAAAGAAAAGTTATGTAAGTAATGAGGAGCTAGGAGATAAGTAATGATTACCTCATAGCCTAGTTCCTAGCTTTCTCCATGGTCCCAATGGGGGTGTTCCCATTCAGCATTGAATTTATTTGTGATGTCAAAATCCACAGTAGTGGTTAATGGCTCAAATGAAAGTAGACATTTTTAACCTAGACTACTAATAATAAATGTTATAATTTTATTGTGACAGTTGTATACAGTGTTTTACTGTCAAAAAAGCTTTAGTTGTACTGTCTGTTTGATCTCTGTACTAATGTTTTTGTGGGCAGGTGTGAATTATTTTCCCAGCAGGGGGCTCACACCCTTCATCTTTCCCACCACCCGGCTCACCAGCAGCTAAACACAGAGTCACGATACTCTACACACAGAAACCCAACAGTGTCCTGACTAGTGTACTGTAAGAAATGGTATAATCTTTTCTGTTCTTTTTTGTTTTTACTTTTTTGTCAGAAAAAGTGTCATTTTTTACAACTATTTTTTTGTGGCATCCTTTATGAATATAGTTAACTGGTGTTAACTACAGTATATACTTCAGTCCAATGTTAGACAAGCTGAATACATATTGCTAGATTTTGTTTCCCTTAATGAACTTAAAACATTCTCCCTTTACTTTTTTACAGGAAGGGAGGGGTCACATCATCACGTCATTCAAGCTGGAAAATTAAGAGATGAGAGATTACCCTGCTTTCAGAGTGTCAGTTACTATCAAAGAGTATCAAAACACCCGTATAACTGTTATTCTATATTCAGATGTTGATTGACAGGTGGATTCTATTTATCAACATTAGACATTTAGGTCAACATTGGATCATTCAGAGATCCTCAATGAACTTCTGGAGAGAGTTTGCTGCACTGAAAGTAAAGTGTGTGTCATCCACACACACACACACACACACACACACACACACACACACACACACCAATGACAGCAGAGCTGCCATGCAAGGCGCTAGCCTGCCATTGAGAGTAACTTGGGGTACAGTGTCTTGCCCAAGAACACTTCGTCATGTGGAGTCATGTGGGCTGGGAATCTAACCGCCAGCCCTGCGATTAGTGGACAACCCACTCTAGCACCTGAGCCACAGCCACCCAATATACAGTCTATTACCCTATTTTTTTCCATTTTTATATTACAAAATTGCAAAGAACACACCTTGGCTTCCTCCTCCTCTTGTTGCTCAGGGATGCACTCATTTTCTGTAACTAATTCCTCACTGTATGATTCCGGCGTACCCGTTTCTGCCAAGGTTATGCTCATGTGTCCCATTATTTCCATCGGATGTGGCTCCACTTGTGCTGCTGCCCACAAATCAGCCAACCGTGGATGAGTGGGTGGACCCAAGCTATGAATAGTGCTATTGGGCGTAGCTTGCAAAGAATGGGAGGTGCTGTGTAGCCGATGTTCCAGTGACTGGAAGAAACATAGATTAAAGACAAAAAACGTTGGGAAAATATATAAAATAACACAAAAAAATGTTTTATTGAAGGACCATAGCAAACAACTATTGCACAGCCATAAAGTCATAGTGCGTGTACTATATAGGTTGTTCATTGATAGCTTTTGTGTTGCACTAACTCCGGTTTTGCCATTTGTCTCCCTTTAAGATCAGTTGCTTGTAGTACTGCATAATATACATTTGAATTGTTCTAACCTGTTGCTGGTACTGCATGAGTTGCTGCTGCTGGTACTGCTGCATCTGCTGTAAGTGGCTCTGCTGCTGAAGTGATAGCTGCTGCTGGGACAGATAGTGGGTGGAACAATCATAGCCTTCTCCAGAAGCCCCACTAGCTATGTAGGAGCCAGCAGCAGGAGAGGCCATGCCTGATAGCTCACTGCTGATTGGCTCCCAGGCATCAGAGGATGAAAGGCAGTAAAGGCCCTGGGAGACATAGGTGTGAGGCCACACTTCTGCAGATGAATGATGCAAAGGTTGATCTAGAGTTCAAAGAAGGAATCCGAAAAGGTGATAAACAGGAATGAGCTCTTTGGTCACTGCATTCTGATTTAATGAAATACAAATGAAGGACCAATTCCGCTAATCAACAGTAAACAGTAAATTGTGTAAGAAATATGTAAGAAATTACAGTCTGCCTATAAGCAGATTCAACTCCAGGGTAGGTCTTTGGAGTACATGCTCATCCCCCCAAAAAGACTTAATTATCAGGACAATTCATCTCGTTCTCAGCACCTGAAGTGACATTCAGTTAATTATAGCAGGGGAGCAGCAGTGGGCCATCAAGAAGCATCCCTGAAGAAAGGGGAACGTGACTGTATCATTCAGAAAGATCTAGGGAACCCAAAGCACTTCAGTTTGTCAACTTTATTAATCCCAAAAGGGGCAATTAGCAATCATGTACTTTGTCTCTGCTATTCAGTAATAAAATTATTCTCCATTGTGATCTTCGATTTCACCTACACATGAAATTGTACTTTGTTTGGTTAATAACCTCAAAAAAACATACAGCCCTGTAGCTTAGTTTAATTTAATAATGTATATAATTTATAATTGAATTGAACAATATATTGTCTCTCAGTGTCTGTGTTAACTCTGTTTCAGTCTCAGAAAAATTAACCATTGTATTTTTTTTCAGTTCCATATCTACTAAATAAAATATAACCTAAACATATCAATTTTGCATAGAATCATTATCAGTCAAACACAATCAATTTAAAGTAAACAGACTCAATCAAGACTGCAGATATACAGTATGAAATTTCTTGACTTCTTCTCAGCCCCACACAAACTACTAGTGCATACACTGAAATGCTGTAAATATCCAACTGATCGAGTGAACTCAAACGCAACACTATCCTCGCTGGTTTTACATCATATGTGATATGTACGCTATAGAGAACTCAGAATGTATCTGCTTGTATGGTTCATAACCACCCATGTGGCTACCACATGTTCCTTTATGTAACTGCTCCTAGTGGTGTCACTCCACTGGCTTCCAGTTGTGTAAGATTGAAATTCAGTCACATCTGCAGTTCAACTCAGGTCATTAACAACAGGGTGCCTGGCATGTCCTTCTTTTCTCCTTCAATGTCCTAGCTCTTCAGTGGTGTGATGAGCTTCCAACTACACTCAGAATGGCCCCGTGCAGTTTCTAGATTTCACTGGGTCATAAAGACCCATGCTGTAAAATCAGGCGTTAAACGATAGTATGTACTGTTTAATCTTTCCAGGTCCTTCAGAGTTACTGTCACAGCGCCACCAGTCTCGTCCGCTGCCACCAGGGAACTGTCACTCACCTCACACACACGCAGGCACAGTACCTCGAACTCCACTTCCCATGAGTCACCGCCGTCGCGCCTGCGCTCTCCCTCTCCTGAATTCTGAGTGCACACACCTGTTGCCAATTATTCCACACAGCTCCCTGTCTGTATAAATCCCCCTCTGCCACATTCACCCGATGCAAAGTATACGTTTTATCGACTAGTTCCTTAGCGTTACCAAGCCTGTTTTGGTATTTTGCTCCACCGTGTACCTGACCGTGTTTTCCGCCTTTGTTGACTACGTTTACTGCCTGTCCCTTTCAAGTCTGTTCGTCCGATCGCCTGACCCTCGCTACCACTTTGACTACGTTTACTGCCTGCATATTTCTAGTCTGTTTGTCCGATCGCTTGACCCTCGCTACTACTTTGACTACGTTCAATAAGCCTGACCCTAGCCGGCGCTTTTACCACTCTGTCATCGCCGCGCACTTTCTCCTCACTTCCGCATCTCCCGCGACTGTTTCCTCCCTTGAGCCCAAGCGTGACAGAATACTTCGCCTCTATGGAACCAGCGGGAGATCCTTGATGGGTCGCTGCCATTGAGGGACATGGTCGCATGTTTAGCGAACAGAACGCGCAAATCGCCGCACTGTCTGAGGAGGTTATGCGGCTCAGGCAAGCAGCGCATTCCAACATGGCTCTGGCCACGCCCCCCTCGAGCATTCGTCCCTCGCCATGGTTACCTTCTACGCCGACGCCTGAGAAATACGAAATACCTTCTGCAGTGCTCTTTTTTTTCCCACCTATCCCGACATGACTGATCAGCAGAAAATCATTCACTTCATGGAGCTCTTGACCGGTAAAGCACTGCTTTGGGCTACAGCAGAATGGGATCAGGAGGGAGGCAGGACCCGCTCCTATGAGCAGCTGACAGCCCGCTTCCGCAACGTCTTCGATCACTCCTCGGACAACCGAGAGACCGGGGAGGAGTTGTTGTCGTTATCCCAAGGGGCATGCAGCGTCTTGGATTATGCTGTAGAATTCCAGACAGTAGCTGCCAGGAGCGGATGGAATGATCCAGCATTGACAACCCTGTTCCGCCGTGGATTGAACGCTGATGTCATCAAAGAGTTGGCATGCCGCGATGATGAGTGGACGCTGAACACACTGATCACGCTGGCAATACGCCTCGACCGGCTACTTAAGGGTCGTGCTCTTAACCCCGCTGTTAAGGTGACGCCAGTCCTGTTGAGCCCTGAGGAGCCCATGGAATTGGGAAAAACCCGCATGAGCAAACAGGAGAGACGCCTCCGGGAGAACCGTTACTTCTACTGCGGCAAGCCCAATCACTTCAGTCGGCAGTGCCCTGAGAAGCGACATCCTCGCCTCAAGGTAAGCAGGCAACCACTTGTTCCTTGTGGAGAGCAATCTGCTTTTACATTTCCCGTATTATTAGAGAACTCATCATTCTCTTGTGTTGTAGAAGCCCTAATTGACTCTGGAGCAGCCGGTAACTTCATTTCCCAAGCCACCATCACTCAGTATAACTTTCCCATCCGCCTTTTGGAACGCCCACATCGCGTCCACACCATCGGGAGGGGCGTGATCACACATTGCACCAAACCACTCCACCTGTGGGTCAGCGCCCTACACCAAGAAATCATCCGGCTGTATGTCATAGAGACAGCTCGTCATCCCGTGGTTCTCGGCCTCCCCTGGTGGAAGCACCATAACCCCCAAATATCGTGGGTAGGCAGAGAGATTGTGCAGTGGTCACCACAATGTATTACTCACTGCCTCCAGGACCCGGTATTCCCACTATCATCCACCACCATAGAAAGTCCCAATCTGGCCAAACCTGTATTGATTCCCCCGGCTTACCATGACCTCCTGGAGGTCTTCAGCAAGAAGAAGGCAAGCGGGCTTCCCCCGCAAGATCGACCTCCTTTCCGGCACCACACTACCCCTGGGAAGAGTTTACCCCCTGACCCTCAAGGAACAGGAAGCCATGGAGGAGTACATCCAGGAGGCATTGCAACAGGGATATATAAGACCTTCCACGTCCCCTGCCTCAGCAGGATTCTTTTTTGTCGAGAAGAAGGGAGGGGGGCTCCGTCCATGCATTGATTATCGGGGACTTAACCAATGCTGTGTGAAATACTGCTACCCCTTGCCCTTAGTCCTGTCAGCCCTGGAACAACTCCGCACTGCCACAGTTTTTACACGGTTAGATTTATGCAGCTCATACAAGTGGAGTGGACGAGACTAGTGGAAGACGGGGTTTAGCATCACTTCGGGGCACTATAAGGACCAGGTAATGCCATATGGGCTGGCCAATGCCCCTTATGTATTCCAATGCCTCATTAATGACGTGTTACGGGACATGCTGAGGCGTTATGTGATTGCATACATTGATGATATTCTCATCTACTCAACACAAAGGGAGAACATGTTTAACATGTCCGCCAGGTTCTGCGTTGCCGGTGGGAGAACCAGTTATATGTAAAGGCAGAAAAATGTGAATTCAATCAACATACCATCGCCTTTCTGGGATACGTGATCAGTCACCAGGGAGTCGCCATGGATCAAGGGAAGGTCAAGGCAGTGCAGGGGTGGCCCACGCCCACTACCGTTAAAGAGCTACAATGCTTCTTAGGGTTCGCCAATTTCTACCAGAGATTTATATGGAACTTCAGCACGATGGCAAAACCTCTCACCACCCTCCTACAGGGGAAACCTGGATGCCTCAATTGGAACCCCTCGGCCCAACGAGCTCTGGAGAGGCTTAAGTTGGCCTTTACAACCGCCCCCATCTTACGGCATCCAGACCTGTCGACACCTTTCACGGTCGAGGTGGACGCATCAGAGGTCGGGGTAGGAGCCGTCTTGTCCCAAAGGTTCGGGGAGAAGCTGAAGTTCCACCCCATAGCCTATTTTTCCCGAACCTTCTCGCCCGTGGAGCAGAATTACAACGTGGGAGACACACAGCTGCTAGCCGTAAAGTTGGCGTTAGAAACATGTCGACACTGGCTAGAGGGAATGAATCACCCCTTCGTCATCTTTACGGACCACAAGAATCTTGAGTGCATCTGAACTGCCAAAAGACTCAATTCCCGCCAGGCCCGCTGGGCCCTATTTTTCACACGATTCGACTTCATGCTATCCTACCAACCAGGTTCCAAGAACGTCAAAGCAGACGCCCTCTCCCGCTGTGATCCTCCTGTATGGGCCAACACTGGTGATGAATATATTCTAGACCCTGCCTACATAAACAGTGCCATAGAATGGGAGCTGGACCAGCACCTGGGGAGGGTTCCCCGCATGCAAGTACCCCAGCAGTGCCCATACAATCGCCTGTTCGTGCCCGAGGAGAACCATAAAGAACTCATCACCTGGGTCCACACAGCACTCGGGACAGGTCATCGCGGGGCATGCCGCACCAGTCAACTCCTGCAGGAGAAGTATTGGTGGCCTGAGATGGAGAGGGACATCTCTCGGTCTGTGGCATCCTGCTCCACGTGTACCCAACACAAGGTTCCCCGGTCACTCCCCGCCGGTAAGCTCTTACCCCTTCCTTCACCTCAACGCCCCTGGTCCTATCTAGCAGTAGACTTTGTTACAGATTTACCGCCCTCCCAGGGCAACACGGTGGTGTGTGTCATTGTCGACAGATTTTCCAAAGCAGTACGATTTTTTTATACCATTTCCTTCACTTCCCCCGCCTTCAAGACAGCGAAGTTGCTCTTCATGCATGTGTTTAGATACTTTGGAATCCCCGAGGAGATTGTGTGCACATCCAGGTGTGTGTCACATCCAGGGTATGGGCCGGGTTCATGACAAAGCTAGGCGTGAACACCAACCTCTCGTCCGAATACCACCCTCAAACCAATGGCAAGTGCAAAGAATAAACCAGGAGTTGGGCCAGTTTCTACGCACCTCCAATCACCCAGAGGAGTGGAGCACCTTCCTGCCTTGGGCCGCGTACGCCCAAAACTCCCTGCGCCATTCCGCCACCAAGCTTACCCCATTTCAGTGCATGCTGGGGTACCAACCTCCCCTGTACCCCTGGAATGCCACAACCACTACCTTCCCAGCAGTAGACCAATGGTTCCGGAGGAGCAAGCAGGTATGGGCCGAGACCCATCGCCGCCTGCAGGTTACCGCAAACACGTACAAACTCAAGGCAGACCGCCATCGCAGTGCGAACCCCCAATATCAGTCCGGGGATCGGGTATGGCTGTCCACCTGAAATCTAAGACAACAGCCGAGTGGGAGAAAATTGTCGCCGAAGTACACGGGCCCCTTTTGAAATTCTTCGGCGTATCAACGAGGTAACTTATTGCCTCAAACTACCACGTCACAGCCGATTGTCTCCCTCTTTTCATATCTCACACCTCAAGCCAGTGGTGCCCTCCGAGGTGCCCTCCACGACTCCGTCTACCCCGCTGGAGGTAGAAGGCCAACCAGCATATCAAGTCAATAAGATACTCCGGT
>JAFFST010052783.1:126384-155650 GCA_022414735.1 Noturus placidus
TAAAAATATCAGCGATATCCTTCCTCAATGAAGCCAGCAGCTCAAGCTTGAGTGCGGCGAGATCAAAGTCCCCGCTTGGCAACGCGGATTCAAGGGAAGAGGAGGAAGCGCGCACTCTGCCTCAGTCGTGTTTGAATGCCACCTCGGGTTTTCGTATTCTTTCCAGACATTTTAACGTGACAAAAAATTTTAATTATAAGCAAAGATAAGGAGTAAAATAAGTTAAAGCATATATGACCAAAAAGCGCAAATGAATTAAAATTTTAATCGAAATCAGCAGGAGCCTCCAGCTTCGCGTCCCACTCCGTTCGAACCCGAATTCGAACCCCCACCCTTAGTGTCTTGATTGCTTCTCTAATTAAAAGCCCTCCTTATTCAGTCACCGATTTCTCGTGGCCAGCCTCCTCTAGGCAGAAAAATAGCTGTGCCATATCCTTTCCATTTTTTAATAATAGATTTAATGGTCTAATTCCCTGTAGGATGTTTAGAGTTTGGGATTTTTTAAATAACCAAACCCTGACTGAAGCCTTTCCAGAATTTTGTCCTGGAATTGATTAAATAGCTCCAAGGTTGTCATTATACTGTCATTATATTTGTATCTTTAATAAAAACCCTGGGGAATTCCAGGAAAAGGTATGCAGTGCCCTCCACTAATATTGGCACCCTTGGTAAATATGAGCAGATAAGGCTGTGAAAACCTTTTGATCTTTTGTTCAAAGAAATTCACAAAAATACTTTGCTCACATGGATATCCAACTATTGCAAACACAACACAGAATTTACCCCCAAAAAAACTTTGTTAAATATAGATATGCAACAAATATAGGCACCCCTATGAATTCATATGAAAAAAATATATATTTGAAGTACATTCATTTATTGGTATATTGATATTTAAAAAAAAATAATTTGTACACCTGCGTGACTAGGAACAAGAAATTGTTCAACTGTGACTTTCTGTTTCACAGGGGTATAAATATGAGGTAACACAAAGGCCAAATTCCCTTAGTCATTCATAACAATGGGTAAGTCCAAGGAATATAGCTGTGATGTGCAGCAAAAAGTGCTATCAGAAAATGCCGATGTCTGTCACAATCTCTCCGGCAGATGGTGCTGCTGTGGCGACGTGCACAGAGAGCCGGAGGGCGTGCGTGTGCACAAACCAGAATGAGCACATGCTCGCAAGTTACGTATGAACTATGGAGACTTTGTTTACAACGGACATGTGCGTTTGTTTCTGTTTTGTCTCCTCCTTCTTTAGTCATTGGTTGTTTTTCGAGGGTGTGTATTGATTGTTACCAGTTGTCAGTGGTTAAGGTAAAGTACATTGGTTATTTAAACCCCTTGTGTTGCTGTGCACGTCACGCAGTATTAGATGTGTCATTGTGCCATGCGGTAGTGTTTCCATGCCCTGTTTGAGTTTCATGGTTCATGCTTCTGTTCTAGTTAAATGGTAATTGTGCCATGTGCCATGCCATGTTCTAGTTTCATGTTTTGGTTCTAGTTTTATGTTTAGACCTCATTTCCCGTTTCTTGTACATTGACTTCAGTTGTAAATAAATACTTGAACCTGCACTTGCTTCCTGTTTGAGTCCGTTTCGTAACAATTTCCACTATCATGGCAATAATTAAGAAGTTCCAGGCAACTGGAAATGTTATGAACCCACCTGGAATTAGACATGTGCCTACATTGTCTCAAAGCACTGTGAAGTGGATGGTTGCATCTTGGGGTCAGAAAGTCTCCAAAACTACAATCCGATGTCACCTACATCACTACAAGTTGGGTTTCAAGAAAAAAGCCTCTACTCTCATCCAAAAACAAACTCAGGCGTCTTCAGTTTGCCAGACACTACTGGAACTTCAAATGGGATCAGGGTCTGTGGTCAGATGAAACCAAAATAGAGCTTTTTGGCAATAAACACCAGAGGTGGTTTTGGGGCACACAGAGAGATAGCCATATGGAAAAGTATCTCATGCCCATGGGTAGTGGCTCTTTAATGTTCAAATATGGTGGTGGCTCTTAATGTTTTGGGTCTGTTTTTCTGCCAGAGTACCTGGACATTTTGTTAAGATACATGGCATCATGGACTCAAATATCAACAGATATTACTTGAAAACCTGACTGCCAGAAAGCTTAAAATGAGCCGTGGTTCCAGCAGGACAATGATCCAAAACATACATCAAAATCAACACAAAATGCTTTACTGACCACAAAATCAAGGTCCTGCCATGGCCATCACAGTCTCCTGACTTGAAACCCATAGAAAACCTGTGGGGTGAACTGAAGAGGATAGTCCACCAACATGGACCTCAAAATGTGAAGGATCTGGAGAGATTCTGTCTGGAGGAATGGTCTCAGTCCTCTCGCCATGTATTCTCCAACCTCATCAGGCATTATAGGAGAAGACTCAGAGCTGTTATCTTGGCAAAGTATTGCCTAAAAGGGTGCCAATAATTTTTGCATATTTAACAAATATTTTTTGTATATGTTTTGTTTGCAATTGTTTGATATCCATAAAAGCAGAGTGTTTTTGTGAATATTTTGAACAAAAGATCAAAAGGTTAAACAATAAAGACAATTTTTCACAGCCTTCTTTGCTCATATTTAACAAGGGGGCTAATATTAGTGGAGAGCATTATTAATTGCATTGAGAAAATCTGACACTTTAATTTGCGCACAGATACAAATTAAACTAATTAGTCCCGTCAACTAATTAGGTCACTTCTCATAGTAACCTTCTCCCCCCAATTTCAATAGTATGGTCTATTTTTGTAGATTCATGACATAAACCAAATTACGTCCATTTCAGATCTATGACTATCATCATATTATGACGATCATCATCAGGACCACCTGATCTGATGTAGACATTGCCCAATGGGCAATGATTATGGCTGTGAAGTGTTCCACCAATCCCTGCCCTTCAAGAAAAAAGATGGGTAAAGCAGAATGAGCTGAGAGGTCTGCTTACTAAGCAATAGCACTCAACATGTTCATAGAGATAACTAGCAAATAGCACTGTAAGCAATACTAACATGGTAAAGTCAACTCAAAAGTCAAAAAATTTTATAGTGTTTCATTAGAAAAATGTTCGCAATGTAGTGTAAAATACATGCAATGCAGTAGAAGCCATGAGGAGTCGATCCTCCATTTTCGAGTTGCCGAAAGGATAGCTCCATATAGTGTACATGTGTACAAATTGAGTAGAAGAAATTGAAAGACGGTTGTATGACAGCAGTAATTATTACAAATATCTATGTGTCTTGCATTATTTTCTACTTTTGTTGGAAGGTCTCATCATATGCGTACAAGAAGTTATTAAGGATTAAATTAGCGCAGCTGCTTTTTTCCTAATAAATTTCCAAGAAAATAAACAGAATAAAACATGTAAAACAGGTGTCATTTATCACCGTCTGACCTGAGGCAGATTTCCACTGCAATAAAAGGACCTTTTCTGCAAATAATTTTTTGTTCATTAATATGATCTGAGAGTTGATCGAGGTTGAGTTGACAATCATGAATGTCAGTTATGCATATCATGATTGCAAACATGTGATATCTAACGTACAGTACGTCCTTACCTCTGCTGGTAATGCTCTCCTGATTAACTTCGCTGAGGTGTGCTACACTGCCCTGGTTGGAGTCAACACAAAAGCTTTCTCCATCCATAGAATTCCAGGCCAGCAATGTGGCCTCAGAGATTGCAAATTGCTGCATCACTCCTAAAAATTACATTCATGACAGAAATCAACAAATCACCCACCGTAATTCACTGTCACTAACAGGAATACAATCAACAAGTCAATAAACATGTGAAGTTATAGAATATTCTCCTTGGCACAAATGTGACATTCATCCATCCATTTTCTGTATCTTTATCCTACAGGCCTATCCCAGGGAACTTGGGGCACACACACATACACCCTGGATGGGGTGCCAACCCATCACAGGGACAATCACACACACACAAAGAACAATTTAGAGATGCCAATCAGCCTACAATCTATGTGTTTGGACTAGGGGAGGAAACCGGAGTACCCAGAGGTGTACATGCACACTCCACGCACACATGACGGAGACAGGAATTGAACCCTCAAGCACGGAGGTGCGAGGCAAATATTCTAACCACTAAGCCACCATGCACCACCCATGGCTTAATTTGCTATTTTGAATAATAAAAAGAAAACAAAAAAAGATAACCTGACCATGTACTCATCTACTACACTTATAGCTCACTTTAAATGAGTATTGTTCATCATTTCAACATTCAGGTCATGATATAAGCAATATATCTGATTAAGATCTATGCAACCAAAAACAAAACAAAAAACAATCAAAAAAATTCATTAAACAAAAAAAACCTTTTATGGCCTTTAATTAATCATATCATGTTAATCATGTAATCCTATTATATTTATGTATTTAATATTGCTCTTGAATGACATTCCATAGTTTTTAAAGTATACAATTAACAAATGAATTTCAGGCTGACATGCTGTGATTACATGATCCTGTCAGACAGTCTACATTGAGTTGTTTCTATAGTCTACAGTACATAAATCTATAGTTGAGTTTGAGGTCTGAATATTGATGTGCAATTAATTCCTGATTATGTGCACAACTCTGTGTACAGCGTTTTTACCAATTAGGCATGCTTGCAAACAAGCATGAATTTCTAGTCTATTCATTTTCACAGATTTTCTAGTTGCACCTTAACCACGTGTTTTATAAATCACTCTGGATTACAGTATTTGATAAAAATTACTAAATGTAAATGTGAATTTATCCAACAATGTTTAGTATGACTGGAATGTTGCAACACTTCACAACACAAGCTGTATTTCTATTCCCATAGGTAAAAAATATAAACAATATTCAATAAAAGCACATATTAAGCACAGAAATTAAAAATATCTTTTCCCTTCAGTATTTGTTTGGCTTGACCATAATGTATAAACTGATTTGAAAAATGTTCTACAAATCTTTTGATTAATCTGTTTTACCAGCAGCCATTCGTGCCTCCTTTTCTCCATCACTTAGGTCACTGTAGGCATCATTCTCAAGTCTTCTTTCCCTCTCACGGTGCAGGTTGGATAGACCTGCTCCCCCTATTGGCCCAGCAGATGGTTTCCCCCAACTCTGCCACTCAATCATGTGGGCTACACGGCCTTGAGCCATAGCTGTCGGTTTAGTCACTTTGTCCTTCATGGACCTGGTCACACCTACATAAAAACATGAACATTAAGTATAAAACAAACATTCAGTGATAGCTATACCCAAATGTTTGGCTAGAATTGTTTTCTAGTATAGTGTGTAATTCTTCAGCCATGTTGAATATTGCATGTGAATGCATGGCTGAGCTCATGTTGTCTATCATCAATATGTTAAATCCTGCCTACTGAGAAAAAACTACTAGCAGGATGTCCTGTAGTACATGAAATTTGGACACAGCTGTGGCTCTGCATGGGTCTGAATGGAGGGTAATGAGAGTATCAAGGCAATGTATTATGAATAATGATTGTTTTTGTTTTATGCACCTGATGATTTTATTCTTCTTATAAACTAGCTGATAATAACAAAAGACATATTCTATTTGTTGGACAGTCTTTATTTCTCTTCAGTAACTGCCTTATTGTGGTTGTGATGTATCCAGAGCTTATCCAGATGGGAAACTGGAGGAAATCCACATGGAAATGAGATTAACAAGAGAAATTCTGCACAGACAGTAACCCTGAGCAAAGGATGGCTCAGGATGACTGGGGACGTTGGAGCTGTGAGGTGGCAATGGTATGTGCTGTAACACCTTGCCACCCCTTTCTCTGGATAAACCTAGGAACCTGCTTTTGTGTGTGTGTGTGTGTGAGAGAGAGAGAGAGAGGCATAGCCCGAGAAACCCCATAGGGGTTTGTTGCTGAGGCAGAATTTTTGTAAACAAGAAGAAAATGACAAAAAAAAAAACATGTTTTATCTAAATTTTATTTTTCTGCCAGTAATATATGGGTGGCTGTCTGTAAAAACGCATGTCACTATGATTGAAATCTGGATAGCAACTAAAAATTGCAAAAAATTTCAGTTTTTCTGTCAGTAATGTACTTTGACACCTCTAAACCTATACAGTACATCCAGGAAATATTCACAGTACTTCACTTTTTCCACATTACATTCTTATTCCAAAATGGATTAAAAAAATATTTTCATCAAAATTCTACAAACAATACCCCATAATGACAATGTGAAAGAAGATTGTTTGAAATCTTTGCAAATTTATTAAAAATAAAAAACATAAAAGCACATGTACATAAGTATTCACAGTCTTTGCTCAATTTTTTGTTGAAGCACCTTTGGCACCAATTACAGTCTCAAGACTTTTTGAGTGTGATTCTACAAGCTTGGCACACCTATTTTTGGGCCAATTCAGGCCAAAGAGTTAAATCTTTGTCTTGGTCTTGGTCTGAGAGTCCTTCGGGTGCCTTTTGGCAAATTCCAGGCAGGCTGTCATGTGCCTTTTACTGAGGAGTGGCTTCCGTCTGGCCACTCTACCATTCAGGCTTGATTGGTGGCATGCTCCAGAGATGGTTGTTCTTCTGGAAGTTTCTCCAATCTCCACAGAGACACGCTGGAGCGCTGTCAGAGTGACCATTGGGTTTTTGGTCACCTCCCTGACTAAGGCCCTTCTCCCCCGATCGCTCAGGCTCAGTCCTGATGGTTCAGACTTCTTCCATTTATGGATTATAGAGGTCAATGTGCTCATTGGGACCTTCAATGCTGCAGAAATGTTTCTGTACCCTTCCCCAGATCTGTGCCTCGATACAATTCTGTCTCGGAGGTCTACAGACAATTCCTTGGACGTCATGGCTTGGTTTGTGCTCTGACATGCATTGTTAACTGTGGGACCTTATATAGACAGGTGTGTGCCTTTTCAATCAACTGAATAATGTCCAATCAACTGAATTTACCACAGGTGGACTCCAGTGAAGTTGTAGAAACATTTCAAAGATGATCAGTGAAAACAGGATGCACCTGAGCTCAATTTTGAGTATCATGGCAAAGGCTGTGAATACTTATGAACATGTGCTTTTTAGTTTTTTATTTTTATTAAATTTGCAAATATTTCAAACAGACTTCTTTCACATTGTCATTATGGGGTATTGTTTGTAGAATTTTGTGGAAAATAATGAATTAAATCCATTTTGGAATAAGGCTGTAACATATCAAAATGTGGAAAAAGTGAAGCGCTTTGAATACTTTCCGGATGCACCGTACAGAAAACAAATACTTTACCATATATTTCATCAAATTAACATGGAAATGTCTACTTTATTTATAACAAGAAAAAAACTGACTTATGTGATTATTTCCTCATCGACAATCAATCGAGTCAAGAAACATCATGCTCAAATGCTTTGACAGGACATAACTTTTGAAGATACAACTTTCCTTATGTTTGTGTTACATGCAAAAGGGAAACATAAGTCAATTCAGGAAAACCTGTTATAACCTGGTAAATGTGGTGAATGTGATGGGTTTTCCCAGGCTGCCACACACGCACATACAAATATATACAGAGATATATATTTGTATGTGCAAATATCTGAAAATATCTGAAAAGTAGTCTCTTATGTAATATGCTGCTTTCTTTACTGACATACAAATATTTTTCTGTAACATTTAATTTTGTGCTTGAAAACTAATCTTTGGGAATCCAGAATGTTTTTTGTACTTGATAATGTACAAGTCATAAAATATAAAATCTACAACAAAGTTTGCACTAAAATATATATATATATATATATATATATATATATATATATATATATATATATATATATATATATGATCCAATGATATCTACAGTATAAACAGTATACACAGTATATCCCAATGGGAGTGGGCTCTTCCAGCATGACAATAACCCATCCATAGGGCACAAAGGAGGAGGAATAGGATGCAATCAACCACGTGTGAACCCATTTGGGAGATTTTGACCCAACATGTTTGATAGCACTCTCTACTACCATAATCAAAACATCAGCTGAGTGATTTTTTGGCGGTGTTGTGCAGTTTTACACGAATATTGGCTGGTAAGTTTTTTAAAGCATCTTTGAGCATCGCAAAGACATTAAATCCCCCCCCCCCACCACCACCTTAAACCACTCGGTTGTGATTATTGGGTTGAGATCCACTGAAGTGCTGATACTGATCTTATTGTATAATAAAAATCATTAGAGTGCTGATACACTATCACTGAAGTAGTGAGATACTGCTCTCTACTGAAGATGAGAATCACTCAGTCTAATAATTCTGTATTTTATTGGCTGTAAGCTAGGTATTTAGGAATGGCAACTCAATCATCCTTTCTACAACAATGTATACAGGAATATTCTGATGCCTATACGCATATAAACATCTTATCCGGAATATAGCTCGAACTCGAATATAGACCATTGAATAGAATTTGATGTGCATGTAAACATAGTTACTGAATATGTCACATAACTGAGTTGTGCTTAAACTAGACACTGACATTTGGATAAGTATAGTGACGGTTCATGAACATCCTCATCCCCTCTTGTCAGCTGTTACTATTACAAAAAAACAAGGACATGAACCAACTAAATGACTGTGGCCGCATAACATGTCCTTTTTACAGAACACACATGCACACATGTTAAACTTAGCAATGGCAGCGCTTCTAAATATCTCTGGAACTGTACTGGACGTTTGGACAATTCAACCAAATAATATTCCCTCATTTGGTGTTTTGATGGTGGTGGACAGTGATCTCTAACATGTTGGTGTTTAATTGGGTTGAGATCTGGGTTGTGTCCATTATTTATAGAATGTTCATACTCATCAAACCATTTAGTGACTCCTTATGTCCTGGTGATGAGGGCATCCTGGAAGAGACAATTCCCATGAGAATAGAAAGGTTTCATCATAGGACAAATGTGATCAGTCAGTATAACTGTCACGCACAAAGCACAACACAATATTAATATTCACAACACTGCAGTAAACTCACATTAGCACACTGGACAAAACCACACAGACACTACATCAACACTCTCATCACCACTGAAGAACCAAACAATACAATTCCCAGCAGCAAGCCTGTGGTAATGGGTTGTGGACTTACATGAACCATTGTTTGTGCTCTGGTTGGATCTGATTGGGCTTTCATCAATGGCTAGCTGTGGCCATTGACAAGCACTAATTAATGGCAGAAGGATGGGAAACTGGAAAGGGAAGGGAAGACCCACAGGGGCAGCCATGTTAGCTCCACTCGCCATCTCCTCCACTGGAGCCAACATGGGGTCAGTTACCATCTACCGGGACAGACACACACCTGACACACCTGACAGAGAGGACTTAGCCAGAGCTCCAATCCCATAGGCGTCAGAGTTGCGTTTGAGACGAGGCAAGATGGAGGTCGTGTCCTCCATAGACAGCTGGCAGATAAAATTGTTGCAAGGAGAGAAAGTGAGTAGCAGATATGGAGGCATTAAAGAAATGAAGAAAGAAAAACAAGGGCACACCTAGATATTCATATGCTATATTCATGTTTATGAAACATAACAAGATCTAATCTGTAAGATATATTTCACAATTTGGTACATATACAGTTTATCAACCACAGCCAGATCAGATATATTCAGATGTAGAACATATCTGTACAACACAATACCAGACCATACATACGACTAAATACTGTGCAGAATGGTCAGATTTATTTCCAGTTTATTAAATATCAAGCTAGTTCGAAGTTTTGTGTGCCGTTAAATTTTGCGTCACTCTCGATGTAGCTTTGTTTTCCTGCATCAACTGTCCCTATATCAATGACACTTTACACGCCCTGCAACCTTAAAACTACTTTATTTGCAAAAGAGTGAGCCTTATGTTTAGGAACCATGTTCAAGCAATCTTCACTAATGCAGACGTTGAAATGTGGAAGCGATAGAGAAAATACAGATGAAGAAGTGGGAGAGGTCAACTACTCACTCACATTGATTCCTTCCCAAGAAAACTCTGCCCGTCCATGCTGAAGATAAGGAGAAGATGAAGTCAGAGAAGGAGGTAGAGTCAGTGAGAGATTTAGCAGAGGGGAAAAAAGAATAAAATAAAGTATTTTTTATCTAAGTAAATATATATAGGGTTGCAACACACATTAATTAACACACTATATGACCTAAGGATTGTGGACACCTGACCATAACACCCATGTTGGACTATTATTATTATTATTATTATTAGTAGTAGTAGTAGTAGTAGTAGTAGTAGTAGTAGAACTACCTCATAGCACATTTTAACTGGTAGCTCCCAATTTCCCAACCCCCTCGCTCACTCTTTCCTACATTCTGGATGTTGATGTCAACCAATCAGGTAGGTTGCAACAAAGCTAGCAATAATTTATTGTTATTATGTTTTAGGGTTGTATTCAGACTTAAATTAAGCATGTAGTGATAATTTCTCGATAGGTACATGGAGTCTGCAGTGGTGATTGCTGTTTTCATAAAATAGGAAAGCCCAGCTGTCTGTTATTGAAGTATACTGTATATCTGTGTGTTCTGATGAGAAGGCTTCATCAGCAGACAAGACCAGCAGCCCAGTGCTTGGTCACAGCACTACCAGTGATGGTGGATTTTTTATTTGCATGAGCTGTAAGCCGTAATCATAAATTTTTTTGACATACTTACAATCTATTTACAATGTTTACACATATACAATAACATACTCGTTGTTATGCACTTGCTACTCAACTGACCATTATTGCAACTCCAAGCATTTTGTGAGACTGTGGTTGACTGACTGGGGCTGATACTTTAAATTAAATATAAATGCAAAATTAATAATTATAGTTTATATTTTTCCAGAAAATGTACAGTGCATGCACACAACCTAGATTTGTTTGTCTCTCATTTTCACAATAATATGCATCCAATTTACTACATCAGTACATTAAACACACACACACACACACACACACACACACACAAACACACACACACACACACACACACAGTTTCACTTATATAATGAAATTCATAGAAGCAATTTGAAAGGAGATTAGTACACTAAATGTCTGATTGTGAGCCAACCCAGTCTCTGTATGAGTAGACTAGTGACACTGGAGAGACACAGCCATTAGACAGGAAAAGAAGGGAGGTGGTGAAGTGGAACAACTGATGAGGTTTTTTCTCTGA
The DNA here is from genome assembly GCA_022414735.1 of Noturus placidus. Taxonomy (NCBI): domain Eukaryota; kingdom Metazoa; phylum Chordata; class Actinopteri; order Siluriformes; family Ictaluridae; genus Noturus; species Noturus placidus. The sequence goes on from JAFFST010052783.1 coordinate 137,587, forward strand.
GGATAGAAACCCCGTTATATGACTATACTGTAGATAACGGAGGCCCCCTGGAGGTGAGCTCATGTGGCCTTTGTGAGAAAAGTAATACTACCATGCCTTAGTGAGTAATATTATGTTATCTGTCACCTGGCTAGGATAAATTCCATACTTGTTAGCACTGTAAATATAGTACAGCGAGCAACTGCTGTGTTTGAATACATCAGGGATATCACTGCATGGAGTCAGAATGGTATCATATTATTTATTTATTCAGGGATATATAACTTGTATATCCCTCCTAGATGACATATTGGTATTATTAAATACATGTTTGAACCAACAAATTTTGACTAATAAACAAAAATTGAGCCCATTGTGTATTATAATATGTGCATAATGTTAATGAGACACTTAGTTCATTAGATTTATCAGGTAATCCCCAAAAGCCAGCATTATTAATAATGATAAAGTGAAAAGTGGTCTTTTACTGCATCTATTAATTTTTTTTCTGACATACAAACACTTTTCTTTAACATTTCAAGTTCAAGGAGCCCTTTATTGGCATCACAACCGTATACAATTTACAGTGGAAAGTGAGATGAAATAACATGCATGTATGACATACTGTACACTGTGTTTATACTGACAGGACATAAGAATTGGGACGCATGAAGGGAGGGGTTGATGGGAAACAGTGGGATGAGTAAGCATAGCGGCAAAAAAAAAGTAAAATTCTTCACTACACCGACGTTACACTAAACACTGGTCTATAGCTGCAACCTGAAATGAAGTGAAGTTTAAAGTGGTAGTGCAGTGCCGTGGTTGTGAACAAGTGCTATCAAAGTGTTGTTGTGTTGTAAACTGTAAGTCATAGAACAAAACTACTAAGGTGAAATATAAGGAACAATATAAAGTGGACAAGTGTCCGTGCGGTGATGGGAAGGGTGTTAGCTGGGAGTAGAGCCCAGGGTGATGTTTGTGGTGGGGGACAGCAGGGTATTCGGGAGTCTGACAGCTTGGGCTTAGATGCTGTTACCCAGTCTGGCAATCCTTTAGCAAATTCTGCAAAACTTTCTGCTGAATGGCAGAGGGGCAAATAGACTGTAGGAGGGATGTGTGGATCATTCACAATGCTGGAGGCCTTGTGGAGGAAGTGTGTATAAAAAAAAAAACAAAAAAAAAAACAAAAACACAACAAAACAGGTTTGAGTTTTAATGTTTGTGTTACATTTTTTTTATGCTTAAGTGATAAAATAAATGTATACGACATAATTCATATATAAAAAACAATTAATGTGCCTAAGACTAAAATTTTCAACTCTTTGAACTATAAGGTGATAACATTTAATATAATTAAGTGTCTTTATATAAATGTGATATGAGAGAGAGAGAGAGAAAGCATGAGAGAGCTGATTACCAGTATATACAAATTAAATAGCATGTTTTGTGCAGTAATTGTGATGATGTGCATAAAAGATCAACAAAGTCATCATTACAGTTCCTCCATCGCACACACACACAGAATATATATATATATATATATATATATATATATATATATATATATATATATATATATAAACCCTTTACAATTTTCTGTGTGTCTGCATAAATTTGACCTGAAATGTGATCAGATCTTCAAGTCCTAAGACTAGATAAAGAGAACCCAATTAAACAAATGACACAAAACATCACAGTTTTTACCTTTATTTTAGCAAAATTATCCTAAATTAAATATATTTGTCAGCTAAAGTATATACACCTCTAGGGGTATGATTTAATTTAAAAGGGTAATTGAAGTCAGGTGATTCAGTGAAAGGGATCAGGCATGAGTTTAGCAGCCCTCCCATATTTCAATAACATAAACTTGGGTCTTCACTATCAAAGTCTATTCTGAAGTGTGGAATGGAAGTGTGCCATGCCTCAATCAAAGAAGATTCCTGAGGAGCTCAGAAAAAGAGTTATCAATGCTCACCAGGCTGGAAAACAAACTACTGTGAAGCAGATGATATACAATTGGAGGAAATCCAGCACCACTGTTACTCTCTAGTTGTCTTCAAGTAATAAACAGTTACTTAAAGCAAAGGTTCACATACTTTTTCAGACAAAGATATTCAATAAATAAATATAAAAACTGTCATGTTTTGTGTCATTTGTTTAATTGGGTTCTCTTTATCCAGTTTTAGGACTTACTTTACAGGTCAAATGTATACAGAAATACAGAAAATTCTAAAGGGTTTACAAACTTTCCAGCACCACTGTATGTGCAAGCTGAATGAAACAAGTCAGTAGTACAAAATCTTCAAGTATCAAATCAAATATGTCTCTTGCAGGCCTTGAGTTTGACACGTGTGCTAAACCAAAAATACTGTCTCTGAGTAAATGGAAATTGTATTCAGTATTTCTTACCTGATCTCCATCTTTCTTTACAGGAACTGCTTCCGCCGCTGAAAAGAGAAGGGGGGGGGGGGTAAAAGCAATTAGAAGAACAAGCTTATGCAAGCTCGTGGACATCAGTTACGTCTCCATTTTTTGTTCGTGTTCACAAAAAGCCAAACTGCTATCAGTGACATAATGACAGAAAGGTGTTACCATCTGCGGTTATCATTTATCATTAATTTCATTTTCTAGAAATAAATGAATGTGCAGTTCTCTGTCCTCTGTCAGATCTAAGGTTAAATGCTGCTAAATAAATCAATATAATTCTACTCTTTCCAACATCCAAACTTCAAATAACATGAATCTTTAACCCTACCTTAAACACTTAACTCTAATTTCTCCTTGTAAAGATCTTCTTGTGAAGCCATCCTTAAAGCTGTGGGATATTTACCTTGTTTTTCTTGTTTATTGTATTATGTTCGTTTTAGTTTTACCCAAATCAATCATGATGATCATGATGACTCGCATATTGTAACTCTGTGACATGTAAAACATGTTATACTGAGAATATGACTGTGACCTTGTTGTGTGAAGAAGTGCTAGGAAGGTGCTCTCCTATCTTGTTCAATTTTATTGTGTATCAGATCAGACCTAACCAAATCTAACCAGATACCAAACATACTCCAGAGACATAGAAAATATGCACTTAATACATTTCCAATACTTCTAAAAACGCTGGCTCTTGGCTGGCTTCCTAACACCTGATTTTGAATTCTGAAAGATTTCTAACAAAGCCCATGTCTGTAATAAAGGCCTCTTACTGTAAATTGGTTTCACTCTGTACAGTAGGTCTCTCTTTTATTTCCCCAAGCCCAGTCATTAACATAATTATAATAGTCTGTATGTACTTCCTGATTTCTGTGAAAAGCTACCATTAATAAAAATGCAGTGTCTGTGCTGCCATCTAGTTTTAACATTGTAAAATGCATGTGTGTTTATCTCCACCTGTTTTCCACAAGATGTTTTTCAAGCAGTGTGAATGACTTTGAATCAGAGAAGGAAAATACAAATTAACTGAATTTATTTTTTATTCTCTTGGACTCCTGAACAGGGCTGTGGCATTCTCAACTTGTGCTCGCTTGACAACTGGATGAATGCTTTTCTGATTTTGTTATGAGGGAGAGAAGAAAGGGTTTCTAACATCTAAATCCCCAAAGCCTAGATACAGTATCATAACAACTTGATGAACACTGAGTTCTGAAATACACTATATGGCTAAATGTATGTGGACACTTGACCACCACTCCCATATGTGCTTCTTCCCCAAACCGAAAATTGACCTCAATCCCCCGATCACCTTTGGGATGAACTGGAACTGGAGCCTCCTCATTATTTTTAGTTTATAATATTCAGTTCCTGACCTGTGAGTTAGCAAGAATGTAACTGCAGTAAAACAAGAACATCTGATGAACATTGATGTGTATTGATGTGCACACAGAGCAACAGTGTACTGTAGACTACAGTTATAGCAAGGAACTAGTAAAATAAATAAATAAATAAATAAATAAATAAATAAATAAATAAATAAAAAGTGTTCTCTTTAAACCCTTCATGAGTTTCACTGTTGTCTATTTCTGCACACATGCACATGGTGTGAGAAGTGTACTAAAATGGCACAAGGGCTTGAACAGATAGATCCCCTTGTTTTTGATGAGCATATCACTGACAACTTGCATAATTAAAAAAAGGAAAAAAGAATGGTGCATCTACTGCTGTGTTGGGCTTTGATGGGACTGCAGGAAATTGCATCGTCTGTGACACTGCACATGATCACACCTCAACAGGTTACAGACATTAGCAGGACTGGTTAGCCAGCTACTGCAAAAGATCTTTCCCACAGCCTATGTCACTTTTTTTTACCATGTGAGACAAGCTCAGTATTCTGTATGGGCTAATACGCAGAGTCATACTTGGCAGTATGAAGAATTTATCTACAGTTTTCATGAACTTCATTGTTGTAAGAAATTACAGTCTACCTCTAAGCAGATTCCACTCCAAGGTAGAACAAAAACATCTCCCAAGAAAGCTTAATTATCAGGGATAATTCATCTCAGTCTCCGCAACATGTGGATTATAGCACGTGAAGTGACATTCAATCAGAGCGGCAGTGGGACATCAAGAACCATCCATGAACACAGGGGCACGTGACCATAACTACCATTCAGAAAGCCATCTGTCGAGACAATCGTATCACCCCTCCGTTTAGGTTGTCACACCTGTAATGACATCAATGATGTGAGAATGGAAAAGGATCACTTCAATTGTTAGCTGTAATTTACATACAAAAAACAGTATAAAATGTCTGAGCTGATATTGTTTGAGGTTCACTTTGACTCTGATGAACCTGAAGGGCTTTATTTACTTTGTTACTGCTTCGCTGCAATAAAGTAATTCTTCATTGTGCTATTCAACATCCTCATCATTTTTTTTCTTACACTGTCCTACAAAATCTCTCTCTTCTCTCTGATTAATTGTTAATTGCTGGGCTCTTTTTCCTGTAAGTACAGTGGCACCTCTGAGCATTGGGGCCATTTCCACAATCAGTTTTTCTTACCCTGGAGATAGAATAGTGATAAAGAATAGTGGAGCTGAGGAAAAGAAAATGAACAAGGCTAACGTCTGATGGGTTAAAAAGCATATTTAAATGATGACAGCTATGTAGGGAGAAATTAGTTTTTGAAAAATTGGTTCAATTATTCATTTTTAGTAACCACTTTATCCTAGTCACGGTTGCAGTGGATCCATAGCCTATCCCGGGAATTCTGGGCGCAAAGCAGGTGTCACAATCTTGCTGGTAGATGGCGCTGCGCCGTCGAAGAGCACGGACAGCGGGAGAGCGCGCATGCACGTGCTTTAAGTGCGCATGGATGATGGAACTTTACAACGGACATGTGCGCTTGTTTTGAGACTGATAGGCGGAATGATGCCACACGGTAAAGTGTCCATGTCCTGTTGAGTTTCATGCTGTGGTTAAACAAGTATTCGAGATAATGAAGTTAGATGTATTGTTTCTATACCCTGCTTTGATTTCATGTATCACGCCTCAGTTGTAGTTACTTTATAAATGTGCTAAATGGTAGCGGTTCCATGACTTGTACTGGCTTTGTGCCAAAGCCTTAGTTAAATGTTTTTCATGTGTAGTTCCTTGTTTCATGCCATAGCTAAAGGCTAGATGAGTACAGGTGTAAAACGGGTTGATGGATTATGGTGCTACGCTGTATTGTTTCATAGTCTAGTTCTAAGTTTTGTGTTTCATGCCTCAAATCTTGTTTCTGTTTGACCCAGTTTTCCCATTTCCTGTACTAGTCACTTTAATGGGTAAATAAAGACTTTACTCCTGAGCCTACTTCCTATCCCAGTCTTGTTAAGTAACAGCAGGAATACCCCCTGTAGTCTAATGCAAGGCAGCACACAGCCACACACAATTACAAGCTGGTTCACACTTGGGTGCAATTTTAGTTTCATCAAAATTGCAGTCAGAGTTCTCATTAAACTGTTTCTACACATTTCAACCTATTTTAAAGCACATTGCTTTAGCTCTGAAAAACAGAAGGTCCTCACAATAGCACTATGGAAAAAGGAGGGGGGAAATACTATACAAGAAATACACATTTCATCTCGACCTTCTATTATGCTAAATCCCAGTCCGAACAATATTTTCTCTCCCTCTCTTGAGCTACTCATGATCTTATGAAGATACTGGAAGGTCCTGGTCCATTCAGCTCTCCTGGACCTGCGTGAGCTGTCTCGGGTGTCCTGCCTCTGGATGGAGCTCTCACATGCTCCAATTCCAGACTGCTGGGACTATGGTTTCTTCTGAGCCATGCAAATTTCATATAAATCAATAATGAACTCTTTCAGAATAACTGTTGTTACCCAGATGAGGATGGGTTCCCTTCTGAGTCTAGTTCCTCTCAAGGTTTCTTCCTCTTAAACATCTTAGGGAGTTTTTACTTGCCACTGTCGCCACTCAGTGGCTTGCTCAGTTGGGATAAATTTGCACCTTTAATATCTGTATACCGTGTTTATATTTCTGGAAAGCTGTTTTGAGACAATGTCTATTGTAAAAAGCGCTACACAAATAAAATTGATTTGAATTGAATCTCAACAAATCAGAAGAAATGCTCATTCCTTACACAATGCTCATACTGGGTCCTGGTGAAACAGTGGAAATCCACCTGCTGCTGTCAAGCATGTAGAAACAAACTGGGCACAGATCTTGTGGCCTAGAATGTGGAGGTGCCATCATCAACTTTTTGCTTGGTAGAGGAAAGATTCAGTGTCCAACATTTAAAAAGTACTGACAGATACACATACAACATAAACCTGTGACAAAAGTCTTTGATAGTCATGGAGTTGGTTAAGAGTATGTATGGATATGTACTCCCTTTATTTCCATGATGCTAACTCTCATATAAAGACTGGTCAAATCCAGTTGAAGCTTACAGAGAGTGGGCAAAGTCCAAGAGGTTATTTTAGATACTGTGCAGACTGAGTCAACAGTTTGAGGGGAAACATAAAGTATGGATTATTATAATGCTAACAAAATAGATAAAATAGAAATGACACAGTATTAGGGATGTAGGATAGAACAGTGTTCCAGGAGATCTGCCTTCCTGAAGACTTTAGCTTCAACCATAATGTTGCCCACCTGACCATCTAATCACTGCCTTAACATGTTCTTGATTAACTGAAACAGGTGTTAGATTTTGGTTGGAGGTGAAACCTGGAGGAAGGTAAATCTCAAGGAAGAGGGTTGGTGACCACTGGTCTAGAGAATGGATGATACAATGTATTAAGATAGACTGAAAATCCCAGGAGAGCAGCAGGTTCTGATATTCTCAAACCAGCCCTTCTGGTACAAATGTCCATGCCACAGTTAAAGTCAGACATCACGCTTTTTCTTATTCTGGTGTTTGATTTGAACTTTAACTGAAGCTATTGACCTGCTGCCACTTGATTAGCTGATTGCATAACTGTATGAATGTGCAGGTGTACATACACACACACACACACACACACACACACACATATATATATATATATATATATATATATAAAGATAAGCGGTCATTCTTGCCAATAGAAGAGAGATACCTTGTATAATAACCAATGACCAATGAATCATAGGCTTTGTAATGTTAGTCTGCTTAACCCCCTTTTTTTTCTCGCTACACATTGATTTAAGACATGTACTGCTTCTCAGGTTTGCTCAGTTCTCCTCATTTAATCATCAGTAGAAACCATGGAAACAGTAGCGGTTGGTAACATAAAGCACGCTGGAAAGGGGTGAAACATGTAGAGGATTAAATGAGGCCATTTTGTCTTTTGTCCTGTTGGTTGTTGTGAGACAGGACATCACATGTCACTTCACCCATGAATGGTAACGACTTATCAGTATACCAGAGGATAATGGTACTGGTGAATTAGTTGAAAAGTTTGAATTACATTCTGAATTGAATTCAATTTAAATTTTCCTTTACGGAGTGAAATGAGGGGAGCTGCCATGGAGCTGAAGCCTTATATGAACCTACAATAGAAGATGGCAAACTCTAAAACCCCCTGAAATGCCTTGGATATTTAAGTTTCAGACATGATGATACCAATTCTATCTTAATCTGGTGCATTTGAACAGCTCATGCATTCAGAATGCAACTGAGGAATGAGGTAGTGTTTTGGTGAAAATCACATTTCTCCAGGTTATTCTTTGTTTTGAATGACATTTTAAGTGATTTAGGTGAAGATTTGTATGAAATGCACATAACATTTCTAGAGTTACATCACTGTAAGTGTAACCTAAAGCCAATGTTTTTCTTAACATATTCCTCCAAGGCTACTAAAGACCTCAGTAATGTTTGATATGGGGCTAAAATCTGATTTTATCAATTTTCTCTGACTCTGGGCTTTCAAATTGAGCTGTATGGTAAATGGTCTGCACTTATATAGCGCCTTTATCAAAGTGCTTTATATTGTCTCATTCCCCCATTCACACACAAACACACCAATGGTAGCAAAGCTGCCATGCAAGTTGCTAGCTTGCCAACTTGGGGATCAGTATCTTGGCCAAGGACACTGTGGAGTCATGGGAATTGAACCGCCAACCCTACGATTAGTGGACAACCCGCTTTACCACCTGAACCACAGCCACCTGTATGGCAAAGAAGTGAGATGCAGATATCATTCCAATGGGGAAGTTCTCCACTGGTCCCCGATATGGACCGGCTAGCAAGAGAATACCCAACAATATTGGTGTATGTTGAGACTTGGTCACCAGAAAGGAAACAATTTCAACATGGAGGATTCCAGTGAGTCCAGTGACATCAGGGCTGCTGTCCAGGGCATGTATGCTAAGAGGGCTGGTTATGGAGGTGGAGACACTCAGAACATAGACAGAGGGTGTACTTTTTGCTTGTTTTAACAATCTGTTCCTGAAATGTGGTGACTACGATGCTTGTTCAAACTGGGGAGATTTTTTCTGTAGGGCTATTTGTTGTGATAAATGGCAGTGGCCAAGTGTAGTGTTCTCTCAATGGTAGAATTTTCTCCCAGACACTGTATTAAGTTGTAGAGTCCAAATAAGATGATGAAGCATTTTTACATAGTCTTGAGAATAATAAGACAAGTGATTAGAATTGTTTATGAAGACTACATGTTAAGATATTGATGTGGTACCTTGTTGTTGTTTGATGATTCCGACACTGTGTTTCATGGTAATAATGATTGTGAAGGATGAAGTTCCACGAACGAGTTTACATTTGTAAACAAAATGTTTAGTGTGTACTAGGTTCAACACCAGTGTATATATATGGGGTATTAAGGGTGGTATTATACTATACAGTAGCAGAATAATGTATTGTTAAATTATAGCAATCAACAAACATTTTGTCCACTTTTTTGTCCACATTTTTTTCCTAAACTGAAACCTTTGACAACTAATGGTAAAACAAATACAGGAACAAAAAGGAGGGGCACTGTTCTTTTATTTTGCTCCAATAGTCACACAGAGGGTGATCATATTTCTATACAAACTGGCACAAAATTCCCAAAAGATACATGATTTTATTTATTAATGTGCTTTATGCAGTCATGAAGACTGAATTATGATTTTAAATAAAGTGCACAACATTTTGAAAGTGTGCTTTTAAGATTTCAGTGGATGTCTATTAAATTTACACATGCAAGTGAAAAAATGTATATACATAAAGCGTCAAACAAGAGCAGCTTGGTGTGCAGGCTTCAATTTGACGCAGCAGTGTGTATTTTGTGTGAATGCTTGTTAAAGTGGAGCTGAATGAAGTTTATACAATGCGTAGATGCGTTATGTTATGCTACATGTGATGCTACATGTGATGCTTTACACAACACATCTCATTTAAATTGGCTTTAAGAGGCTAATAGATTGTGCTTTGAATTGTGTGTTGGGGTATACTTTAAGCTTTAAGCTTTAATACTTTAAGCTTTAATTTAACGCAGCAGTGTGGTTTTAAATGCTTGTTAAAATTGATCTGAACGAGGTTGTTGCAATACTTTATTTTTCAAAATGTATATATATCAATGTAATTTTATTTTATTGTGTGTATATTTTTCATTTCCAGCTCTTATGTTGGTTTGGGTTGACAAAAGATATGGAAAGAAACCTGTTTAGACCATCAGTAAAGCCTTTTACTATCATTTATTGAGGGGGCATGCTACATCATGTTGTTCAACTCCACTATGAATTGTAGTATAGGATCAGGGTCTTTCAGAATGAGAGCGCTGATAAAAGGTGTAAGTCATAAGGGATGTAAGACATGAGGGATGCAGCTAGTTCTGAGTGAAGCATCAGTAAAATAAGTTCTGAAATGCTTTGACTATGTGCAGCCATGTGGTTTCTGTTATCTCCTTCCCTTATCCATATTTAACACCGGTACACTCAGGATGTAGCCCAAGAAGGATAGAGTGGTCTAATGGGGTTCACATTTCGCATATTTGACAAAGAGGTTAATCTGAGGTAGGCATTGAGCATTGATCTGACATCCTCTGCATCTGAAGTGGAATAGAAAAGAATGTCTGCTCTGAAAGTATTGAAACTTTAAGGTCAGTTATTTTGATTGTTCTATACACTGAATAATTTATGTTTGGAATCGAAAGATGAATATGAAATGGTAAAGCTTTCAGCTTTTTTTCCCTGATATTTACATTTACTGTAGCTGTGTTAAACAACTTTTGTTGTCTGGGCACCTTTTGTTTTAACCCACTAATTTTTAGATACAAATTTTGATATACAAATTTTGTGGCATGTGACTGACAGGTGTTTCTTGTTGCCCAGGTGTGCCCTATTAGATTGAGTTTATAAACAATTAATGGCTAAGAATGTCTACTTTAGGTTTGAGCCCTGGGTTTCACCTTTGAATACTACATTTATAGTTTAAAAAAAAGGATAAACCAAAAAAAAAAAAAAAAAAAAAAAAAAAACAGAGAGATGTCTATAGGAGAAAAGCATATTTTTATATTCAAGCTGAGAAAAGAAGGAACATTTTCAGAGCCATTGCACAAGCATTGGGTATAGCCAAAACAACAATTTGGAATGTCCTCAGAAAGAAAGAAACCACTGGTGTACTAACAGCCAGACATGTAACTGGTCAGCCAAGGAAAATAGAAGCAGTTGATGACAGAAACATTGTAAGAGTTATGAAGAAAAACCCCAAAACAATAGTAAGTGACAAGATAAACAACCTCCACAGGGCAGGGGTGAAAGAAGGGTCAAAGAAGAGCAAAGCTTTGTGAGCAGAAATATAGATGCCAAACTACAAGATATAAACCCCTCATCAGCAATAAGAATCAGAAAGCCAGATTGGAATTTGCAAAGAAATACTGAGATGAGCTACAAAACTTCTGGAACAAAGACGAACCACTACTACAGTGATGGAAATGCCAACATGTGGAGAAAGATAGGATCTGCTCATGATCCAAAACATACGAGCTCGTCAGTCTAGCATGGTGGATTTAGTGCCATGTCTTGGGCTTGCATGGCTGCTTCTGGAATCGGCTCATTAATCTTACTAATCAGAAAAGAAGAAGGCAACAGTGTGGTGATGTCTGTAACAAATGTCTTCAGCGTATAGCAAAAACAAAAGATTTGGCCTTGCTGTTCCAGTACTTCCAGAGGAAACCGCATGTGTATAATAATGGAAATTATTAAAACAAAGGCCTGGAATGTGGATGGGGCATTGACAAGACCGTACAGCATAACCTAGTGCATGTAGTGTTTTGTAGTGGTGAATAAAGTCATCTTCCAGTCATTGCACTCACAAATATGGAGGTTGTAAGCAATACACAGATCAAGACTTACAGATCAAGTAACACCTCTTACTTGCTCAGAGGATGTATGTACTAGGGGCAGGAAATAATACTACTTGACCATAACCAAATATTTAGTTACCTCAGTCAATGCAGGGCTACATCCTTTATTCTCAAGAAGAAGCTTGTAGCTCTGGTTGATGTGGACAGGATGTGGCAACCAGGGCACAGTGCATTTTATATTTATATACATCTAACCTGAAGTAAATATATTACACTGAAAAACTGGACATAAACCACTTCCATGTGTCTCAAGATGTTGCAATCATGGATGTAATGTTTCCTGTTTATCTTAGATTGTGTTTATGATTGGCTGTTGATGGGGAAATGGGTCTCTCTGTGCGACAAAATATTGATCTGTGATAACCTTAAGGACTACTAGTGACCATGTAGTACCTTAAGTGTCCATGGTGCAAGTAAAATTCTGCACCACTCTAATTTTTAACTAACTACTATCAATGTATGGGTTAGAGCTGATTTTACACCCAGGGTTACGATTTTATGTTCAGCTGGTGCAACTGACCCTTGGTCTTAAAACTGACCCTTGGTCTTCCTGACAGTCAACACTCAGCAACTCCAGAAGAATACAGGGTCAAGCAGTGCTATCCAGGGTAGCTCTAAGCCAATGTGATCAAGGAAATATGTGAGCATTAAGACAATGATGGAGTACACCTATATGATGGAGAATGTGTATATGCATATTCAGTGGCTAAAGTTCCTAAGGGGATGGCATCCAGAATCTTAGCAGACAAAGAGAGAACACAGGGCACAAACAGGTGGTTTAGCAAAATGAACAAAGATTGACCACAAAAATCAGGTTTTCAGCTTCATGTGAAAGGCAGAGGGATCGGACATTTTCCATTTTCATTCAGCGCGGTAGTGCAGATGCTCAACTGCAAGGTTGTATTGTTTTGTCATGGTGACTTACAATCTGTGGAAAAATGGATGGCAGCACAACAGCACTGCCACCTTGCAGCACCTTCAGCCCTGCTTCAACCTAAAACTGGGGCTACTGAGTTTCATTTGTTCTCACCTTCATCCATGTAGATTTCCTCTGGTTTCTCTTGTTTCCCAAAAACATGCTGTTAGGTGAATTGGCCATAGGTGTGAATAAGTGTGTGAATGTGTGTGTGGCTTCTCTAGCCACAGTCAAAGTTTCTCAGTGACTCGGTGATTGCTTTGCTTCCCCAATAATTGTGTCCTCCCAAGTTTCATTTGCTTACTCATTTGGCACTAAACATGAGAGCCGGAAGGAAATTTGGCACTGGACTGAAGGCAGAGTGAAATGGGGTAGTTGAAAATCTCACAAAAAGTCAATCAAACTGTGGGTAGAATTTTTGTTCATTAAAAGTATCTATGACTCAATATATTGTTTTCACCTTGGGCATAAATTGTGGGTGAGCAAAAATAAATGCCCTCTGTATGAAAAAGCTCTTAAACTCTCAAGGAGATCCATCATACATCGTAGGATGTCCTACGATGTCCTACGGTGTATGATGGATCTCCTGTACAGTTTAAGAGCAGGGTTTTTAAAGAGGATAGCTTCTGGTGAAATGGGCTGAATAAATTTTGTGATTCAGGGTAAGGTATGGGATTGAGCTGAACGTTGGTGGCATGGAAAGCTTGGGCAAGCTCCTCAATGACAGAAGACATGTGCTGTAATAGTATGGCATGAGCATGAGCCTCAAGACGTTTTGACAATGATTGCCCTGACCAAAGGCGTAATCATGGTATGGACATTGGGGGGGGGGTCCAAGCACTTGGACATTGGGGGGGTCCAAGCGCTAACACCCCACCCCCCGCGCACCCCACCCCAAACAAATTTTATACTGAAATTTTGTATATTTAGAACATAGTTTTAGGATTACAGTTACTGTTTGAATTCACGTGGTTTCTGAGTGATAGAAGCTCCCACAGCATGGGGAAACTGCTAAAAAACATCACCGAACTTGCGTTGCAAAACCAAGTGTACAATTTGAGGGGGGGCATATTTTCCGTAACAAACGTGAATATATTTAAAAAAAAAAAAAGAATATAAATAAATAAATAGATAAATAAAACAAACAGAATAGATGAAGAAAAGACAGATCCGTTGGCAGGGAAATTTAATACGGAACATATAGAAAATATTTTCTCCTGTATATTGGGGGGGACAGATTGGTATTTCCTCAACATTGGGGGGGTCACGAACCCCCAAAGAGTGCATGGTTACGCCCATGGCCCTGACAATGATCTCCAGTCTTGTACTTCTGCCTAATCCAAGTTGTAAGACAACGTCAGGACTGTTTGACTCCATGTGCATATGTGTTGTTAATTTCTATGCACATCATTGCAAAACAGAAGCAGCGTAGTCCAATAGGCAAATACAGATACATGGCCAAAAATCAGGCAGGCAAACAATCCAGAAATTACTTCACAACAATCTACATGGTAAATGGCCATGTGTAATTACTAAGTAAATTGGATGGAAACCAAAGAAATTAGTAAGAAAGGAAATTATAAGAAAAGCATTTTCAGGACTTAAAGCAAGACTTTTGATCTCTCTTATATATTTAACTAATTTATACTGGTTCAATCCTATATTCCACCTTCGTCTTCCACATTGCTCAGTCCTTCCCTCCCACCTTCCTCTCCTCTGACTCATTCTTGGCAGTCTCATTTACTCTATCAGTCAGTCTCTCTCTTTTACCCTCTCTCTGAACTGTCCTATCTCTCTTCATGTGGGATCATTCACAGAACAGAAGCATGGTTATAAATCATACTGATTGAAGTGTAGACTTTCAAGGGGTTTAACAAAAATTTCGTATTAACTGTTTAGGAATCTTTAGAAGTGGTCAAATCAACAATTTGGTACATTCTTAAAAAGAATGCACTGGTGAGCTCAGCAACACCAAAAAGCCTGGAAGACCACAGACAACAACTAAAGTGGGGGATTGCAGAATTCTTTCCATGTTGCACATTTGCCTCACATGTTAGCACATTCCGACCAAGGCCCTTTGTGTGCGGAATTTGCATGTTCTCCCCATGCTGTGGGGGTTTCCTCCTGGCACTCCAGTTTCCTCCCCTGTACTAAGACATGCTAGGTTGGTAGGATTATTGGTATGTCCAAAGTATCAATAATGTATGAACGGGTGTGTGAATGTGTATGTGATTGTGCCCAATGGATTGGCACCCCATCTAGGGTGTACTCTGCCTTGTGCCTGATGTTCCCTGGGATAGGCTCCAGGTTCCCTGTTACCCTGAAGGATAAGCAGTATAGAAAATGGATGGATGGTTGGAACATCTAGCCAAGTCAAGCCTACCCAGTTCATCTTTGGACAGATTAAACCAAGATTAACTTGTACCAGAATGATGGTACTAGAAAGGAAGGGCTCATGATCCAAAGCAAGTTCTTTTTGAGGAGACACATGTTTTACCAGTCTGTACTAGTCAACAATGTCTTCTTTGCAGGGATGTGTGGGGGAGGTGGCATTGGGACTTTTGGTGTCAACAAAATGGGCAAGTTGGTGAAGAAGGCCAACACTGTGCTGGGGCTGGAACTGGACAGTGTGCAGGAAGTGACACGTTCAGGGGCGTGACACGTTCACGTTCAGTACCCGTTTCCTTCGACTCCACTGACTAAGTCTCACAAACACACACACTCAACTGCTAATTATCCTTCTACAAACATTGCACATAAATGCTAAGGATATTGCACATGTATATATACAAATAGAACTCTAACATATGTACATACACACTGATCTATGTTATTGTTTCTATTAGTATTTACTTATTGAAGACAAATTTGAAAGCAGAAATGCCCTGTGTGTGTGGTTTTTAAACTAGATTTTTAGCATAATGTTTTTAATAGTGCATTATTTATATAAAATCCTTACAAAATAATAACCGATTATTTTTCTGTAATGTGTAAGAAGGTTGCCAAGACTTGTAGAGGGACCTTGGTCCACTATTCACGCAGAATTTTTTTAAGCTCTTAGGTTTTTTAGGCTTGTGCATGTGAATTTCCCTTTTCAATTTCGACCATAGATTTTCAGTAGGGTTAAAACACAGAGACTGAGAAGGTTATTGCAAACAATAAATTTGTAGGGAAGTAGTAGCTCAGTGTTTAGGACATTGGACTTCTGATCGGACGGTCGTGAGTTCAAATCCCAGTACAGCCAAGCTGCCCCAGCTAGCCCTTGAGCAAGGCCCTTAATCCTCAACTGTTCAGTTGTATAAAAAAAAAGGTGAGTTGCTTTGGATAAGGGCATCTGTCAAATGCTGTAAATGTAATGTTTGACTCATTATTTTGTTGAAAGCTATTGCCTGAACCAAACAACCAAGCTTTGAGTTGAACAATCATAATACTTCTTCACAAGAGTCCCTACTACAAAACAGCCCCAAATTATCCCCACTAATTGGGCCCAATTTGGAAATTTTCACTTAGGGGTGTACTCACTTTTGTTGCCAGCAGTTTACACATTAATGGTTGTATGTGGAGTTATTTTGAGTAAATTTACACTGTTACACAAGCTGTACACTCACTACTTTACATTGTAGCAAAGTGTCATTTCTTCAGTGTTGTCACATGAAAGGATATAATCAAATATTTACAAAAATGTGAGGAGTGTACTCACTTTTGTGAGATTCTATATATATATATATATATAGAGAGAGAGAGAGAGAGAAAGAGAGAGAGAGAGAGAGAGAGCGAGAGAGAGAGCGAGAGAGAGCGAGAGATGATTTCTTGCAACAGACCAGACGGTGGACTGTTGTATGATAAGCACTTGACCCATATTCTACGCATTCAACCTCTTCTCCTCTCCTTCTCTCTCTATAAACCAGATACTAATTATAGCTCATCATGCTAAATATGAGAGCCATGTTTCTCTTTGCGAACAGTAAACCAAGTAAAGTCCAGAGCTGAATGGGCAACTGCACCTTCACCCTACAGCAGCAACTATGCCATTCTTTCATGATGCCTTTCTATTATAATGTACAAAAAAACAGCAGAAACTGATGTACTTTGGCAGAATGTGACAATAGATGAATCAGTCCAATTTTCTGCTCTACTTTGCTACTTCTTCTCTGTACGGTGTCAAGTATACACTGGCCCCTATTTTTCTGAGACAAAAACAGCACTTTGCCTCCAGCCCACCCCCTCCCCCTTTAACGCTGACTCAATGACAATCAAAGGTCAAATATGGCGCCAATTGTTTCATTCCAGCTCAGGCAGTGGCCCAGGTTTGATGTAATAGATTCGACTCTTTGAATGGCAGATGTGAATGTCCCTAAAGAATGAGCAGCACTAAATAGTAATGATATAGGCTGAGAATCGCCATCAAATCCTGTCTTCAAATTAGCTCTACTCATTGCAAGTTCTATTTGATCAAATGCAGGCTAAATGACATTCACACACACAAACCCAACTGAACATAATTCAGATCTCTAAATAAACTTGGTGAGACTTCAATGAGCCTTTTCAAACTCACACATGCATGTTTGCTTCCTCTACCACTTTTATGTCTTCTCTCATTCCTTTTATTCATCCTTATCTTCCACACCACAATATCCCATAAGGACTATCTTTCATCTATTCTATCTTCCTTCTTGCTTTCATCACTGTCTCTACAACACCAGCCCACCCCCGTCCCTGATTCCTGTGTGGCGGTTTAACCCCCTCGTTCGAATGCTGAATCCACCACCTTTCAGCTCATCCATTTTCTCTTGGCATCCCTTCAGGACAATTAGAAATAATAGTCTATCCTCGAAGACAAACAACCTTTAACCAGAGGGTTTCCATAGAAACACTGACACTTTCCCTGGTTGGTAGGGTGTGTGTGTGCTAGCATCATCCACTCCACCACCCCGGTTCCTTTTTAAGCCTAATAAAAATGTCATGAAAACAGTAAAGGATCTTACTGATCGTGCGGGAGCCAATGCAGCCCATGGTGTCTTAGTGAGGGCCGGCAAGTAACTGAGAAAGAGGCGCCTTTTCAGCAGACATCTCTTTCTTCTCCCAGTGTCACTGTTGTCCTCTTCTCTGTGTCCCTCTCTCTCTCTCTTTCTCTCTCTGACTCTGCAAGGCTGCGTGTGAGTGTGCCTCTCACACGCTCTCCGTCATCCATGTCTCCTCCCTCTCTCTCCTGCATGCCCACCCTGACTCGCCCCCCTCCCAGCCTCCCTCCCAACCCCCTCCCCTTTTCCCTTTCCCCTTTCCCCTTTCCCCTTTCCCACACCATGTTCAGTGGTATGCTGCCAGATTTTAGTCATTAAGGCAGTTAAGTGTATTTGTGCTGATAAAAATTTTATTAAAAAAAAAAAA
>JAFFST010052783.1:163407-174112 GCA_022414735.1 Noturus placidus
ATATATATATATATATAATTTTTCTTTAATAGGATATCTATTTTTTTAAGAAAATCATTCAATCCAGTACGGGTCACTCTGACCCCCTTTATGCATTCGTAAAGATTTTTTTTTTTCTTTTTTCATGCATTGTATGGTTAAATAACAACAATCTAAGACAGGGGTGTCCAATCTTATCTGGAAAGGGCCAGTGTGGGTGTAGGTTTTCATTCCAACCAAGCAGAAGCCACACCTGAGGCTATTGAAAGCCATGATCAACTGATTTAACAGGTGGATTCAGGTGTGGCTCCTGCTTGGTTGGAATGAAAACCTGCACCCACACCGGCCCTTTCCGGATAAGATTTGACACCCCTGATGAAGAGGTGTGCATTATAGCTGACACCTAGCTGAACACTATACAGTTGAGTGTGTTATTGTACATCATTCCCTTCAAATGCTATTGAAGTTAGAAACGAGTTTAACAATGTCGTATATAACTTTAGAGACGGTCCCTTCATTTCCGCATTTCTGCGGATATCAATCGTCCAACCAACTTTATTCCAAGTTCCCAGATAACTAACCAACCATCACCCTCCCTTTTTTGTGCGCAAGAAAAAAAAACCTTTATGGCCTCTCCGGGCTTCCGTAACACCTGCATTAGCCAATCACTGACTCGCTGGTCAGCGATTCTATCATGATATTCGATTCTCACTATAGCTGCCCTTTCCAGGCCATACAGCAGCGCGCAGTTATTTCTAACCACTCAATCCGGCTAAATTAATCAAGCTTATTTTAGGTGCCCTTGAAGCCATTTGTCAATTTAGCATACGTGTTTTTTTTTTTAAGTCTCGGATTTGTTGTGCAACATACAAAACACGGAGCCCGGAACAACTTTTGTTTGTGTTTTCCAAGATGGCGGCCGGAATGTATCTGGAGCACTATCTGGACAGTAAGCCTATTGTCTTGATCTGCCTGCAAAGTGTTTTAAAGCGAATAGGTTAATATACTTCAGACATTACGATATTATAGAATTATAATACTACAATAAGCACAGCACTGTCCACTTTTCCAGATCATGAAACTGTTGGCTTGATTGGGAGGTAACTCGATTCATAGTGTTAGCGAGAAAGCTAAGCACAGCTTGGGAGAGTGTTTCTTCTCTGTGCTTTTTGTTGTTATATTTTTAATAATTCGTCTGGCCTCTACCATAAGAGATTAGCTATGTTCTCGAGCAGCTAACTATAGCTCTCGTAACTATTTAAATGGTGAAGTCGTTAAAGCGGTTAAATATTCCTTACTAATGAACGAAGTGAAATGGCTTCCTCTGTTGAATATATAATGCAGTACATGAGCTGTTCAAACCAGTATTGTATACCCTATGTAGTCTACCTCAGTAGGGAATAGGGAGTGGTTTTATATTTAGCCCGGTTGGCTGCGGGGGAAAATCCATCACAGAAAGTCTAATGGTTTCCACTACAAATACCATCACAAACCATCAGCTGTTAACCATTAAAACTGTTATCATTATTGTTCCTTAATGGTAACCACTAGACTTAACATTGCACCAATAGAAGGCAACAAGTTACCAAAAGAGACCCACAGGAACCATTAAAACTGATGCAATTCCCGTTATGACTATTAAAACCATTACAAATTCTCTGAGGTCTTCTGTGGTTTTCTTCAGCAAGGTTTAAACATCTTGGACCATGAAAATCTCTTAAAAGTACCATAATATATTGTATAATATGTCGAATTTATGTGTCTGATTCTTGGGCCAACAAAATTCACCCCAATCAGAAAGAACTGCTTTCCTTCCTTATTAGTGTTTCATGCACAGTCCATCCATCCATCTTCTACCACAGTGTGCCCCAAAATTCTCCATACTGTACGAGACTATATGCACCAGCACCACGTTGGTTGTGCCTTCATCAGTGGAGGTTCGTGTTATGAACGTCCACTTCTTTTCAGTTGGTCCACAACAGTTCCAGTCTTTTTGAATTTAAGTTTGACGACAGTGTTGCATGTGTGTGATGTGCTGGCCAAGTTTCCTGTTAAAGTCCATCATGACCTTGCGACAGCTGGTGCTTGTTTTGAAAAGTTTTTAAGGGAAGATGTTGAAGGTCTGGAATTGAGACTGAGGTGATTCAGTGGCTGGGTTGATGCTCCTTTTCTACATGACTTCACGTAGGTGGAACGATCTCAAATTTAGTTGCAGCAGTAATTTGCCATTGTTATCCAGCGACCCTCCCTTATTAGAGTTTTTCACCTTTACATTAACATAATGGGACTCTAATGGATTTATCAGCAAATCGTGCGTACAAGCATTTAAACAAGAAAATTGGTATTCATGAAAATCCTGAACAAAAAGTACAGCATTTCATCCTGTAGATTCTGAAGGAAGAATAACCATTCGTATTCTATGCATGCTGCTGGGTGTATGTAAGTTTACGCGTAAGACTAAGAAATTCAGTAAACTTCAAATGATCTCAAAAGTTAAATCACAAACTAAGTGTACAGTAATAAATACTGTACCAATCAATAATCTATCATTTCTCTTTGCAATATCTCGATACAGATGTATTTAATTAATAAAAAGCTACACTTTCATTGGTAAAAGTTGCCTCCGGTCTTCCCGTCCTCCATGTTTATTTTTCTTTTGCGGTCTATCGCCGGGGAGTATGGGTTGGCGAGTGTACATCTGAGGTACACTTGAAATCAGAGTGCATTGTGGGTATAAATGAGTGAATGAATGTAGGGAATGAAGTTGTTCATTCAGAATTCAGACTCCACTACAAATTGGCCTACACCCTATATAGAGCACTATATAGGAGATAAGGATCGGTTTCAGACACAGAATCAATCTGTATTGTTGTTGGCATATGTGAGCGACACATCTACCTTTTGAGAAGATTTTTATTTTCCTGCCATTTACTCATTTCAGTCAGTCAACTTTGCTTTTTATGGAGTTTGTGGGCGTCACCAAATGCATGTCAGGTGTGCCATGTGGGTGATTTTAGCCTTTACAATATATTATGATACTTTTAAAGCTGGAGAAGTCCAGGATGTTTTTTAGCATGGTAAACAGTGCTCTGAACATTGGTTCTTATAAGAACATTAGGCATATTATGCAAAGCATTATGATCCTTTTAAGGGTGAAATCCAGGGTTCAAAACATTTTTCCAATTCATCCTAACACAAAAAACAACTAAAAACTTTTAAGACACTATCCGAGTTTTAAAAGGTTACTCTACAGATGATGCATCATTTCTGCAATTGTGCAGTGGTTAATTAATTAATGTATTTTATTTGTTTGTTTGTTTGTTTGTTTATTTTATTTTGCAATCTTTTACATTTAGCCTGGATGATATGTACAACATGATTTAAACAAAACAACAGCAATGGATTAAGTCATGGCTTTAGTGAAATTATAAAATCACTGAGAAACCTGTTTGGAAAACAGACATCCAGTCTGGAAGCTTTTTTTTTTGTTTGTTTGTTTGGATATCAGTCAATTTATAGACACTGTACTCCATGACCATAGATCCAACGGGCGGGGGCTTTGTGAACACAGGTGGGACTCATTCACATGTCAAACCCAATACCTAATCATAAGAGACCGAATCTTGGAGGAAAAATTTTTTTTTTACCTAATGCATCTTTTAAGAAGTAGAAGTAGAATGGTGAATTTGAATAAGAAGATGCAAATAGAAGAAGAAACGTACAATCTCGTCTTGATATAAAATGGACGAAGCTATTCTGTACACTATTCCAGCATTTTTCTCTTTTCATTGACTATTGTAGAAACACCCGGCTATCATAGCTTTAATTAATATTTGGGCCTTGAACAATCTTACTTTGATACCTAATTTAATAATATTCAATTGTTGTATATGTGAACATGTTTTTATTTAGTGCATTTCCTTATTTGTAGTTGTGGCATGAACGGTTGCTCAGTCATGGCAAACAGTTTTCACCAACTCCATGTCATTAATGTTGCGAACGCTTCCCACATGTCCGTCACTGTCTACTTACGATAAAACTTTTACGATAAATCATTTTACTCATTGTTATTTGCCTTAAAAGGTCAAATATACAGAGTAGTAGAGGTCGAGTGATTACTGATACCGATAACTAAGTTGGACAGGACCTGCCGATAACCAATTAGTTAACCGTTAGTTTTTCAAATTGATACTGAATGAAAACACTCAAGATAAAACATTGCTCAATGTTATTACAAAAACAAACAGTACTGACTGCACTATGAAAATGTACTGTACTTTTATAAATGAAATAAATATTATGTAATAACTAAATAAATAAAAGATGTACATCCAAAAGGTAACAGTCCAATATCAAATAAATAGAGGCATCCAAAATGAATCAAAAACACTTCAAATTATACCACAAAATTTGTCAGTGATCATGCCCTCTCACATAAGAAAATTGGATTTTGTGTTTTGATGCTTTCTTTTTGTGTCTTTAGGTATAGAGAACCTTCCCTTTGAGCTTCAAAGGAATTTTCAGCTCATGCGAGACTTGGACCAGCGAACTGAGGGTAAAGCGTGGCAGCGACTGTTGGTCAGAATGAAGCTGTCTTTAAGCACAATGGTTATTTTTACTCACATGTTTGTTGTTGCTTTTTAGATCTGAAGGGACAGATTGATTCCCTAGCTCGTGACTACACGATAAATGCCCGGACGCTGTCCTCAGAGCAGAAACTGTCTCTCCTGAGGCAGATCCAGCAGTCCTATGGAAAGTGCAAAGAGTTTGGAGATGACAAGGTCCAGCTGGCCATGCAGACATACGAGATGGTCTGTTTGATTTCATGGAACTACATTAATAATCACACAGTAGCATATGTCAGTTATGTCACAGTACTCCTTTCTGCGATAAAGTGTATGTCCTGATATTTCTAACATTTTTTTTTATTAATAATTACTAATTGAATGGAAGCAGCTGATGTAAAAGAAAGTACTTGATCTTTAAAATATATTTTTAAACCGATTTTGTATCCTACAGATTTCTTAAGTATTGTAATAGAATTCATTTTTGTCATTTCGCTCACCCCAATGGATTCTACATGGCACTGTAGTCCATTCCTTTCTACATGTTGAAATGCTCCTTATATAGGTGATATGAAATGTGCCACAATTTCATATTGTAGCAACAATGAATAATACTACTTTTTATTTATGTTGCAGCTTTTGTATATGATGCCCTTCATTAATATTGGCACACTTGGTAAATATGAGCCAAGAAGGCTGTGAAAAATGGTCTTTATTGCTTAACCTTTTTATATTTTGTTTAAAAAAATTCACAAATACTCTGCTCTCTTGGATATCAACGTCTCATCAAACAATTGCATGCAAATCAAGTCTATCAAAAAAAAAATCTTTGTTAAATATGTGTGCAACAATTATTGACACTCCTATGAATTCATAGGAGATCAATATATTTTCCCATTTATATTTTACTATGTGGGCATAAGAAAATAGCTCAAGCTTTGAAAATGGCCATTTCCACTATCAGGACAATAATTAAGAAGTTCCAGTCAACTGGAAATGTTATGAATCAATCTGGATTCAGAGGTGTGTTTATATTGTCTCAACACACTGTGAAGAGGATGGTTCGAGTGGCCAAAAAATCTCCAAGGATCACAGCCGGGAAGTGCAGTAGTTAGTTGTGTCTTGAGGTCAGGAAGTCTCCAAAACTACAATCCGAAGACACCTACATCACCACACGTTTTTTTGGAATGCTTTCAAGAAAAAAGCCTCTACTCTCATCCAGAAACAAACTCAAGCATTACTCAAACACTACTGGAACTTCAAATGTGATTGTGTTCTTTGGTCAGATGAAACCAAAATAGAACTTTTTGGTGCACACAGAGAGGTATTCGTATGGAAAATACCTCATGCCTACAGTTAAATATGGTGGTAGCTCTTTAATGCTTTAGGGCTGTTTTTGTGTTAGAGGAGCTGAGCATTTTGTTAGTATACATGGCATCATGGACTCTATCAAATATCAAATGAAAACCTGACTGCCAGAAAGCTTAAAATGGGCCGTGGATGGACCTTCCAGCAGGACAATGATCCAAAACATACATCAAAATCAACACAAAAACGGTTTATTGACCACAGAATCAAGATCCTACCATGGCCAGCTCGGTCCCCTAAAAAGTGTGTGTGAGAAGCATTTCAAAGTGCATTATGGGATGTGCAAAAAATATGTAAAAATGCTCAAATATTCCTTCCCTGTTAACCTCTGTTGGAAGAACAATAGATGCATCTTTTGAGTTTACTGACAGCTATTAAAATAACCGTTATGATCGAACAGTCAGGGACAATGTAACCGTATAACCTGGGGTTACTGCCGAAATAAGCTAAACTGTGTGGTGCGACATTATAACATTCATTACATATATAACCTACATTTTTGTTACAACCAAAATTCAGGAATTATGGTAGTTTTGGGAAATTACTGATTGTTAAACTTCTGCTAAATTAGTTAAAAAAAAAATTAAAAAGAAGTTTTTACCTTTACATGTAGCAGTCGATCGATAGTGGAGATTCTTGATACTGATAACAAACTTGGACAGTACCTGCGGATAAATCAAACGTAAACAGTACTGACTGTACCATGAAAATGTACTGTACTTTTTTAAATGTTATAAATTTCAAATAAATATATGATAAATATAAATATATAAAGTAAATTAAAGATTAACCATAAAGTGAGACTGCAAATAAAGAGATGTCTGAAATTAATCAAAAAAACACTTCAAATAACAGCAAAATTTGTCTGGTTTTATTTCGCCTCTAGAGGCCGCTCTTGTACTGTGTGACAGCGGACCTTTCTCAGAAGAAACCGCAAACACTCTCTTTATGACCTATATACTGCGTTCTCTTCTTCTATTATATAGTTAAAGGCTAAATCTGTTTAATAATCATTGCTGTTTTGTTGGCTTACTGCATTATATGTCTGAGTAATTTTGTTTGCTTTTTTTTTTTTAAGGTGGATAAACACATCCGGAGGCTGGACACAGACTTGGCCCGTTTTGAGGCAGACCTCAAAGAAAAGCAGATAGAAAGCACAGACTACGATTCTACCTCCAGTAAGGGAAACAAGAGTAAGTGCTAATCATTATGCGTGTAGCCCCAGCCTGTTTGTCTGTTGGATGTAAAGGTTAATACAGTAAAAGGTTCATTTATTTATAATTCTAAATAATCGCTTGTTCGAAGGTGAGCTTCGGGTGCCTAAGGAGAAAAAGGTGTCTCGCACCAGATCAAAGGTCAAGAACTCTGATGATGACTGCAGTCCTAAGAGTGGCCAGAAGAAAGTCAAGCTAATGCAAACGTAAGATGGCAACACAAGATGATGGGTTTTTGGTTCTAAGCTTATCTTACTTTTTTTCTGTTGCATTTGTATACTAGGAATAATCGTTGTTAAAATCTTAAAAAAAAAAAAAGAATAAATGCATTCTCATGCAGAACTGAGTTCTCCTCCCCCGCTGTGAATTTTGGCAACGTTCACCCCTCAGATGTGCTGGACATGCCAGTGGACCCGAATGAACCAACGTACTGTCTGTGCCACCAGGTCTCCTATGGAGAGATGATTGGCTGTGACAACACTGATGTGAGTTAAATGTCTATACATTAGATGACTTGTTTTGCATAGTTTTATCTTATGTTTTGTTCCCAGTTAATCACTCATGTTATTCATTAGATGCCTGAATTCTTTTTTATTTTGTGGTTATGTCTTCCTTTACAAATGTAATGGCAATTTAAAGATCTACAAATTTGTCTGTGACATGAATCTTGTTGTGTAGTGTATATTGGCAGACAGCATTAAACTAAGATTAGAGGTCGAGCAATAGTGGATTTTATACTAAATAGGGCAGGACCTGCCGTTGACCAATTTATCAATTTGTAGTTTTCAATATTGATACTGAATGAAAACATAACACAACACTCAAAGTAAAATATTCGTGAACTTTATTGCAAAAATAAACTGTAATGACTGTACCATGAAAATGTTGTATACTTTTAAAAAAAAAAAAAAAACCACACACAGGTGCAGATCATATAATTAGAATATCATCAAAAAGTTAATTTATTTCAGTAATTCAATTCAAAACGTGAAACTACTATGTGTACATTCATTACACACAGACTGATAAATTTCAAGTGTTCGTTCCTTTTAATTTGATGATTATAACTGACAACTAATGAAAACCTAAAATCAATATCTCAGAAAATTAGAATACTGTGAAAAGGTTCAATATTGAAGACACTTTGTGCCACACTCTAATCAGCTAATTAACTCAAAACACCCGCAAAGGCTTTAAATGGTCTCTCAGTCTAGTTCTGTAGGCTACACAATCATGGGGAAGACTGCTGACTTGACAGCTGTCCAAAAGATGACCATTGACACTTTACACAAGGAGGGCAAGACACAAAAGGTCATTGCTAAAGAGGCTTGCTGTTCACAGAGCTCTCTGTCCAAGCACATTAATAGAGAGGTGAAGGGAAGAAAAGTGTACAAGCAATAGGGATTACCGCACCCTGGAGAGGATTGTGAAACAAAACCCATTCAAAAATGTGGGGGAGATTCATAAAGACTGGACTGCAGATGGAGTCAGTGCTTCAAGAAACACCACGCACCGACGTATGCAAGACATGGGTTTCAGCTATCGCATTCCTTGTGTCAAGCCACTCTTGAACAAGACAGCGTCAGAAGCGTCTAAAGACAAAAAGGACTGGATTGCTGTTGAGTGGTCCAAAGTTATGTTCTCTGATGAAAGTAAATTTTGCATTTCCTTTGGAAATCAAGGTCCCAGAGTCTGGAGGAAGAGAGGAGAGGCACAGAATCCACGTTGCTTGAAGTCCAGTGTAAAACTTCATCCACAGTCAGTGATGGTTTGGGGTGCCATGTCATCTGCTGGTGTTGGTCCACTGTGTTTTCTGAGTTCTAAGGTCAACGCAGCCATCCACCAGGAAGTTTTAGAGCACTTCATGCTTCCTGCTACTGACCAACTTTATGGAGATACAGATTTCATGTTCCTACGGGACTTTTTACACCTGCACACAGTGCCAAAGCTACCAGTACCTGGTTTAAGGACCATGGTATCCCTGTTCTTAATTGGCCAGCAAACTCGCCTGACCTTAACCCTATAGATAATCTATGGGGTATTGTGAAGAGGAAGATGCGACACGCCAGACCCAACAATGCAGAAGAGCTGAAGGCCACTATCAGAGCATCCTGGGCTCTCATGACAGCTGAGCAGTGCCACAGACTGATCGACTCCATGCCACGCCGCATTGCTGCAGTAATTCAGGCAACCCCAACTAAGGAACCCCAACTAAGTATTGAGTGCTGTACATGTTTATACTTTTCAGTTGGCCAATATTTTCTAAAAATCCTTTTTTTTTTGTATTGGTCTTAAGTAATATTCTAATGTTCTGAGATACTGATTTTGGGTTTTTCATTAGTTGTCAGTTATAATCATCAAATTAAAAGGAATGAACACTTGAAATGTATCAGTCTGTGTGTAATGAATGTATACGTTATACTAGTGTCACTTTTTGAATAGAATTACTGAAATCAACTTTTTGATGGTATTCTAATTTTATGACCTGCACCTGTATATAAACTTAAATATTAAAGTAAATAAAAGATATATCTCCAAACTGAACCAAAATGTAACACTCCAAATGAAAGCAGAGGTGTCCAAAATGAATCCAAAAACACTTCAAATAACACAACAAAATTAGTCAGTGATGGATATTTCGTATATAGAGGCAGCTCTCGTCCTGTATAATGACTGCAGACCTTCCCAGCCGCTCCCGCAATGGAGGCAGGAAACCAGGAAACACTATCGAAGTGGATTTTTGCCGATAACCGATAGTTCCAGCAGTCAGTAATCGTGACACTGCAATCTCTCTGTGAAAATATTTTCGAAGGCACTACATATCAATTTCAAATACAGGACTTTTTATTGACCGTTAAACTCTGATATTATAAAGGAAAAATTAGGCATAGATCTCTGTGGGTTCAGGAATATGATTTGTGTGTGTATTTGTCTCTACAGTGCTCCATTGAGTGGTTTCACTTTGCTTGTGTGGGCCTGACCACCAAGCCCAGGGGAAAATGGTGAGTGGTCATGTGATTTTTAAACTGTACCTCCTGAACATTTATAGTAAGAGAAGATTGAATTGGTTTTGACTTTTATTTATATGTGTGTGTTATGTGTATGTATATACCGTGCCTTGCGAAAGTATTCGGCCCCCTTGAACTGTTCGACCTTTTGCCACATTTCAGGCCTCAAACATAAAGATATAAAACTGTCATTTTTTTGTGAAGAATCAACAACAGGTGGGACACAATCATGAAGTGGAACCAAATTTATTGGATATTTCAAACTTTTTCAACAAATAAAAGACTGAAAAATTGGGCGTGCAAAATTATTCAGCCCCTTTACTTTCAGTGCAGCAAACTCTCTCCAGAGGTTCAGTGAGGATCTCTGAATGATCCAATGTTGACCTAAATGTCTAATGTTGATAAATAGAATCCACCTGTGTGTAATCAAGTCTCCGTATAAATGCACCTGCTGTGATCGTTTCAGAGGTCCGTTTAAAGCACAGAGAGCATCATGAACACCAAGGAACACACCAGGCAGGTCCGAGATACTGTTGTGGAGAAATTTAAAGCCGGATTTGGATACAGAAAG
>JAFFST010052783.1:188585-214229 GCA_022414735.1 Noturus placidus
TAGGTGTCATATTAGTTATATTTTTCATTGCGTTCCACAGTTTTTTATTGTCCAAGGCGCGAAAATTCTGTTCCGATGCACTAGTCTGATTGGTCGAGTGGTGTTCCAAGAGTGCTTTATATT
This sequence comes from Noturus placidus, assembly GCA_022414735.1. Taxonomy (NCBI): domain Eukaryota; kingdom Metazoa; phylum Chordata; class Actinopteri; order Siluriformes; family Ictaluridae; genus Noturus; species Noturus placidus. Next base: position 188,709 of record JAFFST010052783.1, read on the forward strand.
TACTGTAACCGCACTGGGGCGTTTCATTGTGTATCAGTCCGCTCGTCTGTGTTCACCATGTAATATTCCACTTCCTAGTTCTCAACGGTTTCTACATTAGAGTTAGCATTATCAGAAGCGGGCATAGCAAACGCTTTTTTTCAGGAATATAACTTTTGACTTAAGATATGAAAATCTCATCAGATTAAGACGAATGTACAATGTGAAAGAATAATTGTGACCAAATGAACCGGGATCAGGATGTATTTATTGCTCGAGGCTTGATCCAGACTAAGTCGCTCTGGGTAGGAGCTTCTGCCAAATGTTGATCTGTCTTGTGTGATTATGGAGAGTGCTATTGGAAATCATAGAGGAAGGAAACCCAGAGCCAAAGAAATCAGGAATCCTGGCAGTGAGGTCAGTGTTGCTTACATGTGACTGTGAGTATGAGTATAGTCCATTGTGTTCTCTGATTCTGAAATGAAGTAATTTAGAGTAACTATTGAATTTAAGTCTTGTCATAGTCATACTCAAGGTTCCATATGTAGCACTTTGAATAAATGATTAAATCCCTTCAGTTCACCATTTACAGGTTTTTTTCTTCCATGCTTTCCTCCTGCATACACCAACATACACTCACTGTCCACTTTAATAGGAACACCTGTAGCCCCATGCATTCATGCTGTTATCCAATCAGCCAATCACATGGCAGCAGAACAATGCATAAAATCATACAGATTCAGGTCAAGAACTTCAGTTAATGTTCACATCAAACATCAGAATGAAGAAAAAGTGTAATCCCTAAAGTGTGACTAACTGTGGCATGGTTGTTGGTGCCAGATGAGCTGGTTTGAATATTTCAGAATCTGAAACTGACCTCCTGGGATTTTCACACACAACACTGTCTAGAGTTTACATACTGTAGAACAAAAAAACATCCTGTGAGGAGAGGGTCTGCAGGCTGGAACACCTGGTTGATGAGAGAGATCAGAGGAGAATGACCAGACTGGTCTGAGCTGACAGGAAGGATATAGTAACTAGATTGCTCCTAGTGCCCAGGAGGATGCTACAATAGGATTATTTAACATTCCTTTTATTTTCTACACTTTAGTTGGACAGAATTAATATTCATTCACATTTACAACATTGCTTCATTGTGCAATGCAGATAATCAAAAGTCTAGATCCAAACATTTCACTTAAAGCCAGAGCTACAAAATCATTTCAAATCTTTAAAAAAAGTTAGTGATACTAAATATCTGTAAAATAAATAAATAAATAATTACCTAAAGTAGATTTTAGAAACATACTGTACTACAATTTAATTACATGTCTGGTCAGCCTGATAAAGGTCCACTTCAGTCAGAAAGAATTTGTAGATAAATGCTGTAAGTAAAACTGTTATGAAAGTTATCTGAGCACGAGACGTGCACAAAAAAAAATACACTACACACAAAGTACAATCACGTCGCCGCTGAATTCTTATATATTCGTATATTTATAATGTTACCTCTTTCATGACAGGTGGGAGGAGGAGTATGCAGTAAGAGTGGACCTACAGGAGAAGATTGCAGAACTAGAAGAGGTAAAATATAAGCTCAGATATGACTTTTAACACACAGTCTTAAGCCTGATATGACTGACTTTATTTAGCACATTTGTACTGGCTCAACGGTTAAACTCTGGGTTACTGATCAGAAGGTCAGGTGTTCAAGCCTCAGCACTGCCAAAGCTGCCACTGTTGGGCCCTTGAGCAAGGCCATTAACCCTCTCTGCTCCAGGGGTGCCGTATCATGGCTGACCCTGCACTTTGACCCCAACCTCCTAACAAGGTGGAATATGCGAAGAACAGAATTTCACTGTGCTGTAATGTATATGTGACTGATAAAGATTTCTTCTTCTTCTACTTCTTCTTCAGTAGCCGAATTCAGCTGGACTAACTGACATTAGTCAGGTTAGATCCCTGTTACAAGCACACAAATTTGTGCTATGATAATAATCTTGATCAAACAGTAAATACATAATCTGTAGTATATTGTAGTAAATACATAATCATCTAGAATTAGGGTGGCTGTGGCTCAGTCAGTAGAGCAGGTAATCCACTAATCGTAAGGTTGGCGGTTCGATTCCTGGCCCGGATGACTCCACATGCCGAAGTGTCCTTGGGCAAGACACTGAACTCTAAGTGGCCCCTGATGGCAAGCTAGCACCTTGAATGGCAGCTCTGCTACCATTGGTGTGCGTGAATGAGTGAATGAGACACAGTATAAAGCACTTTGGATAAAAGCGCTATATAAGTGCGCAATTTAGAAATCACATTTTGAATCTAGAGGGGTTTTAAATAGTGAACTAACCGGTTGGATTTGAGCAAATGCATAACGTGTTGTCACTCAATAATCTTGAGTACAAGAGAAGACCCGGCTAACATCAGTGACAGTGTTGTAAAACCAGTGTTCAACAATAGATGTCAGAAAAGAAAGCTGAATATGAAGGATTTCAGTGGTCAAGCAAAAAAAAAAACCTCACTGGACAAGCATAAATGAGGGCAAAGCCTCAATTTAAATATATTTAACTTTTAACAGACAGCTCAATTGCAAGGTTCTTAATGTCCATTAATTCCTCTCCAACTTTTGTCACTTCAGTGAGTGTTTTGTGACATAATACATCCACAAAAGGGTGCTGAAAACTGGACATTGATATCACCAGCACTCCTCTTCCTTCATCAGGTTACCAAGCTAAAATGTCAAAAGTTAGTAAAAAGATAAAACACATACCTTTTTTTTGACTATCCACTTTTGACATTATGAAGGAAAATTAGGGGGCATGGTGGTTTAGAGGTGAGCATGTTTGCCTCACACCTCCGGGGTTGAACATCTACAGTACTCTTGGTTTTAGCATTCATTTTTACCTGTGAAGACTGTATTTGTTGTTAAAAAGGATAAGCCAACATGAAGATCAGAGAGCTGGCTATGGGAGAAAAGCAAGCCATTTTTAAAGCAGTTTGATCAGAGGCACTGCACAAACATTGGGCATAGCCACTACAACAATTTAGAATGTCCTGAAAAAGAAAGAAACCACTGGTGTACTAACAAGCTGACATGGAACAGGTCTAAAAGGAAAACAGAAGCAGCTGATGACCGAAACATTGTGAGAGCTGTGAAGAAAAAGCCAAAAACAACAGTCAGTGACATCACCAACAAACTCCACAGGGCAGGGCTGAAGGGATCACAATCCACCATTCAAAGGAGACTTTGAGAGCAGAAATAACAAAAGTTCTGGAACCAAGATGAACCTCAACGAAAGTGATGGAAAGGCCAAAGTGTGGAGAAAGAAAGGATCTGCTCATCATACAAAACATACAAGCTCATCTGTGAAACATGGTGGAGGTAGTGTCATGGCTTAGGCTTGCATGGCTGCTTCTGGAACAAGCTCACTAATGTTTACTGATGATGGAACTCATGATGCTATCAGCAGAATGAATTCAGAATTCTACAGAAACATTCTGTCTGCTAATTTACAGAAAAATGCATCCGATCTTATTGAGAGAAACTTCATCATGCAGCAAGACACTGCCAACACAACAAAGGACTTCATCAGGGGGGAAAAGTGGAAGGTTTTAGACTGGCCTTAATCCAACTGAGTATCACAAAAGAAGAAACAGTTTGCTGATGTCAGTGAGTTGCAGGCTTGATGCAGTTATTGCAAGCAAGGGATCCATCCATCCATTCATCTTCTATACCGCTTATCCTTTTCTTCAGGGTCACGGGGAACCTGGAGCCCATCCCAGGGAGCATGGGGCACAAGGCGGAGTACACCCTGGACAGGGTGCAAGCAAGGGATATGCAACCAAATGTTTACTTTCATTTAAGTTAACTCGAAACTTATCTGTTCCTATACTTTTGCTCACCTAAAAATTGTGTGGTCTGATACAAAAAGTTCTGTTTTTTGTTGTTTAACACATCTAGATGTGCACCTGAAAGCCAGAGTAAATAAATACACCTTTAATCTGGATTTGTTAAATCCAGAACATTTTTGAAAGGCCTTTGCATAATGTTTGTGCTTTTAGAAGAAGTTGTGTAACCACACAAACTTGCCATTCACATTCTAGAAACTATTAAAAGAACTTGTCGTGTGAATGTAGATATGCGGAATGGGTCAAAATCATAATCATTTAAGACTAAGACTGTTTGAATGTTCTGTATGTGTAGAAAAGCTTTTTATCCTTCCATCTTTCATGACTGGAATATGCCAATACAGATTAACTGTATGTGTCTAGGACCTGTACATGAGCGAGATGTGTCAGGATAAGCTTGCTCTCCGAGTAAAGCAGCTGAAGGCTGAGCTCATCGTCTTCAAGGGCCTCATGAGCAGCGTGAGTTAATAATCATATTGAATGTAGAAATATATTTTGGAAATATAGTTTATTGTAACTTAAAAATAACTTAAGATAATACAGAATATGCTGTGGTTTTATTTATTATTATTATTATTTGTTTGTTTGTTTGTTTGTTTGTTTTATTTATTTGCTTTGTTTGCTAATTTGTTTCTTTCTGATTGCACTAATTCCCATCAGAACCTCTCAGAGTTGGACAGTAAGATCCAAGAGAAGGCCATGAAGGTAGACATGGACATATGCCGTCGGATTGACATCACTGCACGCCTGTGCGATGTAGCCCAGCAACGGAACTGTGAGGACATGACTCAGATCTTCCAGGTATCAACTTAACACAGGATTTAAAAATAAATAAATAAAAATCAGTCTATAAAATGGCATGATTTTTACAGCACAGTAAGTAAAATTCTATGCATGATAAGATGTACTAAGTAGTATTTCAGATTCCACATTATTCCCCTGGTGATTTAAAAAAAAAAAAAAATAAAATTCATCAACGCATCATTTAATCATAGTTGGTGGTGTTTCATGCATCCATTATATCTCTTAAGTTTTCCTTTCTTCACTTATTGTATATTCTCCTCACTTATGTTTGCCTTTACACACTCTCTCTCTCTCTCTCTCTCTCTCTCTCTCTCTATCTCTCGCTGCCTCTACTTGGCATTCTACTTTGCAATAAATGTATTTTAGTTAAGATTAGGTTTTTGAAGGAGTAGATTAGACAGTGTTTTACTCAATTAGCCTGTGATGGTTTGGTAAAAAATCTTGAAAAGTATTATATTATAAACACATGTACAGATACAAATAATGGCATTGGATTGCACCCTTCAGTCATACTCAGGAGCAAGGAATAATCAAAATTGAACCATAATAACCACAATTTATCAATAAAATTCCTTCCATGTTCTTTGGCTGGTATTTCACACAGTGTATGTGTATATAAAATGTATTTTTGTATTGTGTACTGTATGTAACATGCCACAGGGTTTATTTGCAGCTGATTTCACACATACAGTACACAGAAATATGTGTGTTGTGTGTCCAAGGGCGATTCATTTTACAGAACATTATTAATATGCACAAAAATAAGGCTACTTGATACATGAACTGCTTTGTCTCTTAAGAGTTTTAGAGAAAAAATATATATTTAGTCATTTTTTCATAGATAGAAATAATAGATCTGGAGTCTTTCCCAGGAATACCATGTGCAAGGTAGGTATACACCTTGAATGGGACCAGTCTATTGCTGGATTGATATTGTTGCCTTAAGATGTTTGCTTTAGTAGTATAAAAACTTTGTCTAAACAAGGCTATTTACTGAATATGTTCTGAATTGTTTTTATTTTGTGTATAAATTGTTATCAGGTCAAATTAAAATCCCTTTCTCACATTAGCAGGTGGCTACACCTCCCTCAACACTGACCCGCTGTCATTGCAAACAGGCCTTACAGACCAATAAGCCCAACCATGGTGAGGACTCTGTCAACATTTCTGAGAATGAGGATGGCATGAACAAAGAGGCGGAGCTGTGTGGCTCATTGACCAATCCGATTAATGAAGAAATGCAGAGGATGCTCAACCAACTGTAAGTGTTTGAGCGTCTGAGACAAACTTCCAATTTCTGCATATATACGAGGTTAATAACTTCAATAGGGATTGTGTAGTGACCTTTTTTGATCGACCTCTCAGTGAAGTTGACAAACTGATGTGTGACCGTTATTAAATTGAATTATTAAACGAAGACACTAACACTGCATTTGTAGGTTCAAATAACTGTTATCACAGTATTACTTCTTGTAGATCTGCAGGTCCTTTACCCATGAATTTGTAAGCTTGGTGTAACCGGTCTGTTCTGCCTAGCCCGGTTCACTGCGTTGTGTTCTGGTGCACAATAGACACTGGACCCCAGCGTATCTTGTTGAACTCGGGTTTATATGTCCCGTAGACAAGCTCAACATCTATTTACAGTTCAAAGAGAGCAAAACGTTCTCTTGAGACTAACTCAAAACATGATAATAAAATGCAAAAGATACAAATTACATGTCATTACATTGTGCTCTATGACATTCAATTATATTATTAATAACAATGAACTTTTTAACTTAATACATATTAACACAAATAATGATTATATTGATGCACATTTATCACCTGGTTCATAACAAAAAATATATACATTCTGTGAAGGAAAGGAATAAACAAGCGCCCACAGCAATCATGAAAAAGGTCCTATTCCACAACAACCTAATACAGTGAACTTGACTAAAATAATACATTTACTGAACATGGTAATGGGAGTACAAAACACATGCACATACCTATTCAGAGTTCAAAGAGAGCAAAATGTCGTCATTCAGGATTTATCTTCACAACAAACCTAATTTGAGAAAGTAACGTAAGCGTGTACCTCGATAAGAAGATAAAATGCCAACAGCTATCACACACACGAGAAAAATGTGATAATTTGCTCATCTTTCAAAAACTCATTGTACAAGTAAAATATACAGCAGATACGACACAGTCCATCAATCCTAACAATACTATAAATGATTCAACTGGTCTGAGCACTTGAAATGACTTTTAAAGCTTAAAATTCAAACTTTATAATCGCGCTGGCTTAAATACATGCCTCTCTGTCAAACTCAATGCTGACTGATGAGAAACTGGAAATGAAACGATACGTCTGCTACCAATTAACAAAGAGCGCTATAACACAAAGTACTCCCAACACCAAGAACAGCAAACTATTAAATAACTATAAAGGATTTGGGTGAAATGAATACATCGTACATGGCAACACATGCCATAAAAAACGAATAAAAACAATAAATTTTATTTCCTATATCTGTTACATTTGCATGACATGTTTAAACGGATGGGCAATCGACTGCACACCAGATCATTACTCCACTCTGTTTGGGAGTGTTGTATAGATCTACATTAAATCAACTAGGTTAATTTAACCCATATTAGAGATGTAGACAAACTGTATACATTATTCAGATTTACTAGGTAATACAGTCAAATGAATACTAATACAGAACAATAGGTGAAGTATTCATTGAGCTTTAAAGAATAGTTCAATGATGATCACACAGAGGATTTCTGCAAAAGCATATCTCTGTGGGACTCTCCAAAACCTAATTGTTTAATTACCTTCAAAAATATTGCAAAACCTGTACCTTCATTATGTCGACCCTACCAAAAATTGTGGTATGATCCCATAATACTGTATGACCTGACATTAATTACCAAGCCCTATACAGACTGCTAATGTGTAATACCAGAGATATCATTTCTCGAAACTGATTTATTTTACTGCCTTGTATTATACAGTATTCTTTGAAAGGTGAAAAATTGCAGTGGGCCTGTAAAAATAAAAAAATTAAATCTACATAGCCCTGTATCAATCCAATTCGTGGTGGTTGGAAACCTCAGCTGTAATGTATAAAGGTGTAGAGGATCTCAAACGCTATTGGCTTTTAAAGCCCTTTGTGACACTCTCTCTCCGATTTCCTGTTTCACAAGGAAATACGTCAGTATACAGAATCAAGTTACTCTCTCAAACACTTTAAGCACAAGATAACCTCTATCAGTTGGCTTGAGCCAGAGCAGTGAATCAGTTAAACAATATGAAATTGTCTCAAGATTCAATAATCTGGTGACACAAAGCAACATTGTTCTCATGGAAAAAATTATTATAATATGTATTTTCAGATTCTCTGTACTTTGATTCTCAGTAGTCGCGTCTCATCTTTTGATATTGATTTGAACTTGTAATGGACTGGTAATGTAATGTATGTGTGTGTTTTGTAGGCATGACTGTGAGTTTGAGGATGACTGTGATAGTCTGGCATGGGAAGAAACAGAAGAAACGTTACTGCTCTGGGGAGATTTCCCAGGATGCACATTAGCTGTGGACAGTAATGGGGAGGTACACAGCTTTTAATACCTCTGACTGGCCTTTCCAGAGAGCCTTACCCGTAGATTTGGTCCTATGTCTACAAGAACTGCAGATGTTGTGCTATATTGTTATGATAAATCATAATTTTCTAATGAAATATATACTGTATAAGGCATGATGTTCCGTCAATGTCATGTAAATATAAATATTGAGCCAAATGTAAAAAGCACAAATGATCAATGACTTAGTAAAGCCAGGCCTTAAACTGGTTAATTTTTAGCATAACCGTGGTTTTATATTAGCGTATTAGGTCGGCTAATTCCAGAATACAGCTCTGCTCTTCTTTTTTTTTTTTTTTTACACAGCAGGATGAGTCCATAGAGACTGTGATAAAGGACACAGAGTCTATGTTCAAGTCTCGTGAGAAGGAATACCAGGAGACCATAGACCAGATTGAGGTAAGTGCTTTCGGTGTGTGTTCTGTTCTGAGTTCATATGAAGAAAGTGGAAATAGAGACTGGCACAAGAAAATACTTTCTTGTCCTGATTTATGTCTGGCAAAGGCTGTGACATGCTCTCGAAACGTCAAACACTCAAAATCTACCTAGCTTGATGTGTAAATTTTATTCCACTCTTCCTTGCAAAAGATTGTGAGGAGATCTCCTGTACACAGCCCTCTCCAAATCATTCTACAGGTTTTCAATTTAGATATAGACTGGGCCTTTCCAAAACGTTGACCTTTCTTCTGCTGACGCCGTTCCTTTGTTGACTTGGATTTGAGATTTGGGTCGTTATCATGCTGAAAGTGTAACACAGGCCTGCAGGTTTTGTGCCAGAATAGATCGGTATTTGGAGCTATCTATGATCCATTCACAGCTAAAGAGAAACAGCCCCATAACACGATGCTGCCACCACCATGCTTCACCATGGGTAAGGTGTTCTTTGGGTCATAAGTTTTTATTCTTTTCCTTTCATCAATTTTGGAGGGACATCCTGTTTTAGGTAATGTCTTGCCCAATTTTCTCCACTTGTTGATGACAGCCTTCACAGTGTTCCAAGGTACAGCTAATGTATTGTAAATTATTTTCTACCATTCTCTTGATCAATACTTTTTGACGATGAGATTTGTAAGCTCTTTGAGGACCATGGCTTCAGTAGTTAGATGAAGCCAAGAAGATGTCAAGAAAACCCTAGAGTTATTGAAAGTTTTTTTTCCCTTTTCTTTTTTTTACACTTCTGCCACTGAGTGGTGAAGCTATTGTGTTTTTGGGTTGTCCATCCATCCAGGATTTTTGGTAGTAGGGATGCACCGATACTGTGCTCATGTACTCGTTCTCATACTTGTAAAACTACCCGTATAAAACCACACCGATGCCACTTTATGACAACGTGGCATAGCCTAACCTCTCGTCAGTTGAGCAGGTAGTCAGCAATTTGGAGATATTTTAAGATAAGTGATGATGATAAAAGTAGACCAGACTGCAAACTATGCTCTAAACTGTCAAGAGGAGGGGTAAAAAATAGCTCATTTAACACAAGCAATTTGATTAAACATCTAAAGAACAAACATAACGCCGAGTGCAAAGAGTTTGCTAATGCTAGTGTAAGAGGGGTTAAGGAGAACTCGTGAAGGTCCAATCTCTAAACGGGTTAGAATAATGCAGGCATACATGCATAGAAATAAAGCCTTTACTAACTTTATTGTCAGAGATACATTTCCTCATGGATCACTGACCTGAAATCTTTCACGCTCCCCCCTCTACTTCTCATACTCAACACAATTATACTGAAATATAAATGACTCGTAACATAAATCGCACTAATCGCACAAACATTTAAAATAAAATAAAGCATTTAAACTATTGTACAAAATATAAAACAGAGAAATAAATCTCACACTAGCAGCAGGAAAAACAACAACAAACTTTGCAGAAAATGTCCAGAGACAACTCACGGGCAGTAACAATAACAGAAACAGAAGCTCTTACCCAGTTCATTGCTCTTGATGACCAACCGTTGTCAGGTGTAGATGATAAAGGATTTTGTCATCTTCTTGGTGTACTTGAACTGAAGTATGAGATTCCCAGCCATTATCAAGTTACAGATAGCGCTTTCCCAAAGCTGCATGACTTGCTGAAAAAGCACATCAAGAACCTGTTGCAGGACATTTCGCCCTTCAGCTTCACCACTGATAATTGGACTAGCAGTGTCAGCCCAATGTCTCTTATAAGTTTAACAGCACACTGAATTGATGAGGATTTTACTCCCCAGAGAGTCGTTTAATAAGCAACTCCGTTTAGGGGTTCGCACACTGATCAAGACATAGCAGGTGCGTTTGACATTTGACAATCTTCAGACGTGGGGCATTCCAAAAAGTGTGAAGTACTCATATCGGTACTTGTACTTGGTCTGAAAAAAAGTGGTATCGGTGCATCCCTACTTGGTAGCGAGGTATCTCAAGAAGGAATGGTTCAGTGTTTGTAGGATCCAAGATCTTCAAATTGTCATAAGAAACATAATTTCCATAAAGACATGGAAAAGAATTACATTCTTAAAGCAGTTGCTTTATTGAAAATTAAATCAACAACAACAACAAAAGAAAAATGTACATACAATAAATAATGTACATACAGGCAAAATGATGCCCAGTTTCAATGTTTCAGGGTAATCGGCCATACTTTAACAAAAGATCATTCCCTACCACAACTCCAGTTCCCGGTTTGGCATTGTACTTGTTCATTTTGCTCTGTGCAGGACACTCAAGTTCTTCCACTCCAACCGTAACACACCGTGTCTTCATGGAGCTTGCTTTGTGCACTTTGTGTCATGCTGGAACATTTTTGGGGCCTCTTAGTTCCTGTGAAGGGAAACAATAATGCTACAGCATACAAAGACAGTCTAGACAGAAGTGAATAAATGTAGACACTTTTGTGCTTCCAACTTTATGGCAACAGAAGTACCTATAATGGTCAGCTGTCCCTTATACGTTTGTCAATATAGTGTAAGTGACGTGACTGAACTACCTGCTGTGCCATCTTTTATGCTGTTGCATGCTGGGGTAGCAGCATCACTACCTTTACAGACTCTACTAGATTAAAAGGGCTGCCTCAGTCTTAGGATTTTGTACATATCTTTATTTGCATGGATTTGTTTGTTTGAATTTATTTGTATATATTTGCACAGCTCTCTCCTTTTTGCTTATGCTGTCTTGTATTATTATTTGTCTCATTTGCTGTTGTAACATATATAACTTTCCATTCTTGGATCAGCAAAAATCTACATGGTAATGTTCTATGGTTGTTGTTGGCATCCGTCTGTCTCGAAAGACAATGGGAACAATGGCACACTTGTATAGCGCTTTTATCCAAAGCGCTTTACACTGTGTCTCATTCACCCATTCACACACACACTCACACACCAATGGTAGCAGAGCTGCCATGCAAGTCGCTAACTTGCCATTGGGAGCAACTTGGGGTTCAGTGTCTTGCCTAAGGACACTTCGGTATGTGGAGTCATGCGGACCGGGAATCGAACCACCGATCCTATGATCAGTGGACAACCCGCTCTACCACCTGCGCAACAAACTTGAAACAATGCTTCAACATTCGATCCCAAGGTGTGTGTCCTACGCCAATTTGTTTGCTGTCTTTCCACAGCTGGAGTTGGCAACAGCAAAATCAGATATGAACAGGCACCTGCATGAATACATGGAGATGTGCAGTATGAAGAGGGGCCTGGATGTGCAGATGGAGACATGTAGAAGGCTCATAACTCAGAGCGGAGACAGGTACATGCCTAGTATGGCGGAAAAACTAGTATAGTATTACAGCAGAGTATTATGTTTTCTGCTTACAATGTCACATTTACTGTCCCCTTTGAAACTATTGGAACGGCAAGGCCAATTCTTGCCAATTCTTTTGTTTGTGCTCTACACCAAAGACATTTGGGTTTGAGATAAAAAGATGGATATGAGATGAGAGATTGGGTTTTCAGCTTTCATTTCCCGGTATTTGCATCTAGATGTGTTAAACAACTTAAAACATTGAATCTTTTGTATCAGACCAAACAATTTTTAGATGATCAAAAGTATAGGAACAGGCAAGTCTTGAGTTAAATGAAAGTAAATAACACTTAATATTTGGTTGCATGTCCCTTGCTTGCAATAACTGCATCAAGCCTGTGACTCACTGACATCACCAAACTGTTGGTTTCTTCTTTTGTGATGCTTTTCCAGGATTTCAGCCTGTTTCAGTCATTGATTGTTTTTGGGGGTTTCTCCCATCAGTCTCCTCTTCAGGAGGTGAAATGCTGCTCAGTTGGGTTTAGGTCTGACTTGGCCAGTCTCAAACCTTCCACTGTTTCCCCTGATGAAGTCCTTCATTGAGTTGGCAGTGTGTTAGGGATCATTGTCTTGCTGCATGATGAAGTTCCTCCCACTTAATTTGGATGCATTTCTCTGTAAATTGTCAGACAAAAAATGTTCCTGTAGACTTCTTTATTTATTCTGCTGCTACCATCATGTGTTAATCATTAATAAAGATTAGTGACCTTGTTCCAGAAGCAGCCAAGCCATGACACTACCTCCACCATGTTTCACAGATGAGCTTGTATGTTTTGGATCATGAGCAGATCCTTTCTTTCTCCACACTTTAGCCTTTCCATCACTTCAGTAGCAGTTCATCTTGGTTCCAGAACCTTTGTGGCTCTGTATTTCTTTGAAAATTCCAATCTGGCTTTCCGATTCTTACTGCTGATGAATGGTTTGCATCTTGTGGTATGGCCTTGATATTTCTGCTCTCAAAGTCTTCTTTAATGGTGGATTGTGAGACCTTCACCCCTGCCCTGTGGAGTTTTTGGTGATGTCACTGATTATTGTTTTTGGGTTTTTCTTCACAGTGCTCACAATATTTCTGTCATCAATTGCTGTTGTTTTCCTTGGCCAACCTGTTCCATTTCTGGTTGTTAGTACACCACGGTTTGTTTTGTTTTTCAGGATATACCAAATAGTTGTATAGGTTATGCCCAGGGTTTGTGCAGTGATAGATTTTTTTTCTCTTTTCCCAGCATTAAAATGGCTTCCTTTTCTCCCCTAGACAGCTCTCTAGTCTTCATGCTGGTTTACCCTTTTTGGCCTTGCTATTCCAATAGTTTCAAAGAGGACTGTATATAAACTGGTACAGCATAGCGTTAACCATGTAGCTATCAGATTTTCTTTTCCTTTTCAATATGATTTTTAAAAAATCTCTCTGTGGTATTCTTTTTTTTTTTTTGCTTTTACAGAAAATCTCCCCTTCCAACTTCTGTGACTTTGGAGGATGCAGAGGAAGGAGATAAAGAAGGCAAGTCTTCTCTCAGACGATGCCAGCATTGAGTCGTGCTGTGACAAATAAATCTAAATAACCCTTCTGTTGCTCACCTACCTTGGACGAAGTCCTAACACACTTGTGTCTATAGAACAGTTATTTTCTTTGACACCACCTACACATTATACCGAGGTTGGGGCAACACCTTAAATATCTTACCTACCATAGTTTCACAAAAGACACTAGTGCCCTCCATTGGCACAGATTATTATTATTATTATTACATGCTAATAATTTATTCATAATTTACTTGAATACCACTTTAAAACTACAAGATGTAGCTTCCCTTCTAACAAAATGCTACTTGCAGAAGAAATTTCATAACACGGGTTGTGATGTGTCAGGCAAAACAAAGACTAGTGTTGATGGAAAAATCATTGACACTTCAAAGCCAGAGAACAAGAAATTGCTTCAAACTAGGGATGTAACCAAATATGAATACAAATTTGAACGAAAGGCGAAATATTTTTTTAAAATTGATTTACAAAGCTTCAGACGGGGTGTGTGCATTCGGACTAGGATCACACAGGAGGTATTTACTTTTATGTGGAGCTTTAAAGGACAGCCTGGAAGCCTGTGGGGAGGGTTGCCAGGTTTCAGGAAAATCCCAACAGACAAAAACTTGAAACTGTCCCAAAATATTCAAGTGTATGTTTTTGTCAATATTTTTGTGGGGAACAATTTAACAGGGGTGTGCGTTTCTGATTTAGCATCTATACTTGCAATAAGTGTACATTTTACACTGCACCTGGCAAGCAATTTTGACTGCCAGAAACACTTTAAGTGCTTTATCACAAATGATCTGATGACGTGTCCAGTGAACGTTTCTGATCTTTCTAGAATTCAACAAACTGAAGTAAATCTGGTCAAATATTATTAGATGGTTATTGTTGTCAACTGTAGCATAGATAATACTAATTCTTGATGTGGAAAAGACTTCATTGCTTTTAAAAGTAATTAGCTTACTTACTTAGTCATAGTAGACCGAACATAGAAAGCTTTGCACAGGACATCTGGTCCATGAGTTCAATACTGTTATGTTTTACAAATTCCTATTTGTTGTTATAACTTGTGAATGAAAAAATGACATTTTTCCAACTGCCCTGTTTTTTCAGTGTTTTGACCAGTGTTTCCAGGGCACATGGCAAAGTTAATATTAAAAAACGTAAATTATACGTTTATTATACGTAAACTAAATAAGAAAACAGATACCAATATTTTGAGCACTAAACAGACACAAATGCACATAGAGATAATGGAATTACACCCCTACTGCAAACAGGAGAAAGCTTAGAGACATGTGCACTACTGTCTAACACACAAGGTCTTGTCGAAGGAGAACAGATTGCCTCTGTTATGATCTGTAAGCACGCTGCAGATGAAGGGATCTGTTCTGAACCTAACCTGCAAAATGACAGGTTAAGCACAATTTTGCTGCCTGTAGTAAACCTGTCTGTAAAATTTTGAAGTGCCCATCGATAGTAAAATAGCATTAATATACACTGCTCAAAAAAATAAGGGAACACTTAAAAACACAATGTAACTCCAAGACAATCACACTCCTGTGAAATCAAACTGTCCACTTAGGAAGCAACACTGATTGACAATCAATTTCACATGCTGTTGTGCAAATGGAATAGACAACAGGTGGAAATTATAGGCAATTAGCAAGATACCCCCAATAAAGGAGTGGTTCTGCAGGTGGTGACCACAGACCACTTCTCAGTTCCTATGCTTCCTGGCTGATGTTTTGGTCATTTTTGAATGCTGGTTGTGCTTTCACTCTAGTGGTAGCAGGTTCACACTGAGCACATGTGACAGACGTGACAGAGTCTGGAGACGCCGTGGAGAATGTTCTGCTGCCTGCAACATCCTCCAGCGTGACCGGTTTGGCGGTGGGTCAGTAATGGTGTGGGGTGGCATTTCTTTGGGGGGCCGCACAGCCCTCCATGTGCTCGCCAGAGGTAGCCTGACTGCCATTAGGTACCGAGATGAGATCCTCAGACCCCTTGTGAGACCATATGCTGGTGTGGTTGGCCCTGGGTTCCTCCTAATGCAAGACAATGCTAGACCTCATGTGGCTGGAGTGTGTCAGCAGTTCCTGCAAGAGGAAGGCATTGATGCTATGGACTATACTGGCCCACTCGTTCCCCAGACCTGAATCTAATTATGCACATTGGGACATCATGTCTCGCTCCATCCACCACGCCACGTTGCACCACAGACTGTCCAGGAGTTGGTGAATGCTTTAGTCCAGGTCTGGGAGGAGATCACTCAGGAGACCATCTGCCACCACATCAGGAGCATGTCCAGGCATTGTAGGGAGGTCATACAGGCACGTGGAAGCCACACACACTACTGATCCTCATTTTGACTTCTTTTAAGGACATTACATCAAAGTTGGATCGGCCTGTAGTGTGGTTTTCCACTTTGATTTTGAGTGTGAGTCCAAATCCGGACCTCCATGGGTTGATAAATTTGATTTTGTTGTCAGCACATTCAACTATGTAAAGAAATGAGTATTTAATGAGATTATTTCATTCATTCAGATCTAGGATGTGTTATTTTAGTGTTCCCTTTATTTTTTTTGAGCAGTGTACATTGCCTTGCATACGTGTTGACCCGTTTGAGCTTTTCCACATTTTGTAAGGGTACAAACTGACTTAATTGGGATTTTAAGCCATTTTATATTAGTACAAAATATTTGTACAATAGGTTTATTGTGACACAAAGGTTCATTTTAAAAAGCAGACATTTATTGGTAGCTGTGGCAGTATGCTTAGGGTCATAGTGCTATTGGAAGGTGAACCACCACTTCAGAATCAGATTTTCTTCTAGGATTTCTTTGTGTCTGGCTTCATGCACATTTCCATTTTCCATCTACCACATCTTCCACATTTCCAGTTTTGCAGAGTCTTTTATTGTTGTCCTGTGAACAGGTTCTGCTATCTCTCCAGATTCTTCAAGTTATCCTTGTCCTCTTCGGTTGCTTCTCTGACTAGCGCCTTCTTTACCCAGTCTTTTGGTGGGTGGCCTTTGGTGGACAGTCTGTAGGCAGTGTCATGACTGTAATATGTTCTTTTAATTTTTATATAATGGATTTAATAGGGTTCCGGGGCATTTTCAAAGTTTGGGATAGTTTTTTTTTTAAATAACCAAACCCAGATTGATTCTTTTCATGATCATTTCTAGATCTTGTTTTGATAGACCTTTGTCTTCATTGTGCTGTTTGTTTATGAATGTTCTCTGTGTATGTCACTTGTCATACTTACTGGGAGAACCAGAATTCAGGGTCTTCAGAGCAATGGGGGTGAATACTCAGGCAGTCAGTTTCACACATTTATTTTTTGTAAATCATTTTGCAAACTGTATTTTCATCACACTTTGAATATATGGGTTTTTTGTTTTGTTTAGATTCAAGACATGCACGACATGCACATTCAAGTGGCAAAACATTATCACCTCCTGACTAATATGCTGTTGGTCTTCTGTGTGCTGTCAAAACCACTCTGACCCGCTGAGGCATGGATTTTACAAGACCTCTGACGGTGCCCTGTGGTATCCGACACTAAGATGTTAGTAGCAGATCTTTTAAGTCCTATAAGTTGCAAGGTGAAGCCACAAATCTGACTTGTTCAAGTACATCCCACAGATGCTTGATCAAATTGAGTCCAGGGAAACACCTTAAACTCTTTTTCATGTATCTCAAACCATTCCACACTGTGTGCAGTGTGGCAGGGCGCATTATCCTGCTGAAAAAGGCCACTGCCATCATGGAATACCACTGCCATGAAGGGTGTGTTTGGTCTGCAACAATGTTTAGGTCAAATTGGCATCAACATGAATGACAAGACCCAGGAATTTTCAGCAGAACATTGCCCAGAGCATCACACTGCCTCCTCCAGCTTGTCTTCTTCCCATATTTCATCCTGGTGCCATCTCTTCCCCAGGTAATCGACATGTGTGTACCCAGCCATCCACGTGATGTAAAAGAAAACATGACTCATCGGACCAAGCCGCCTTCTTCTATTGCTTCAAGGTCTAGTTCTGCCCATTGTAGGCCCATTGTTTTTCAATGGACAAGGGTTAGCATGGACACTCTGACCAGTCTGCAGCCTATGCAGCTCCATACACAGCAGGGTACAATGCACTGTGGGTTGGGACACATTTCTCCCATAACCATCATTAAAATTTTCTGTTCAGACCAGACAGGATAGACGTTATTGCCCTTGCTCTGACCCAGTCGTCTGGCCATAGGGATTTGACCCTTGTCAAAGTCACTAAGGTCTTTTATTCCACCTATTTCTCCCACATACATCATGTCGACTATGAGAACCAACTGTTCACTTACTGTGCAATATATTACAGACCTTGACATGCACTATTATTATGGTTGTAACACTCCAAAATGTGGTATGGGTCAAGGGGATGAATACTTATGAAAGGCACTGTAATGCTTAAATTGCTGATCTAAGAAGCATCCAGGTGTCAGTTGAGCATAGTTTTTTCAGATGCACTTCAAGAAGTGAGCAAATCTGTTTTCTGCTGCAGCTTTGCTGCTATCAAAATATTTTTACAGATTGTTTTGCAATTTATGCCAGACTCATAGTATATAAGATATGTAAATCTAGCATCTTATGAGTGCTAGCAGTTAGTCATCTTTGCACATCTAAACTACTTCTAGATCTAGGTAGAAATAAAGGGCTCCCGAGTGGGGCAACAGAAAAGCATCCACCTTGCAAGTCGAATCCCAATGATGCCACAGCTATCTGTGGCCGAGAGATCAAAATTGACCATGCTCTCAGGGAAAGAGGGGTTCTCTCTCTCTCTCTCTCTCTCTCTCTCTCTCTCATCAATCACAGCAACACTAGCCAATCATGGTATGCTTGTAGAAGTCGGCGCGCCTAGTGTTGAATGAGCAGCAGTTCGAAAAGTTGCGGTCAGCTGGGTGTCTCAGAGGACTCATGTGATCGTCTTCACGTTCCATGGTTGGTAGCTGTGTATGACAGGGGAGACCTAACTGGCCATGAGTAATTTAGGGAAAAAATTTGTGGAAAATGCATGCAGTTAAAAGTAACTACAAATAGCACATTCGAAACTAACTGAAGAAGAAAGCAGAAATCATCAGAGTCAGCATTGAAGCAATGCTAAATATACTATGAAATAATAATGTAAATAATTATTTTAAAACATTGTGTATACAATATCCAGCATTATTATTTTTCCTGTCCTTGCAGTTCAGCTAGGTTTATGCCTCACAGGTAATTTTAGCAGCTTAGACAGCGTCTTCTTTCGGTTTCTGAAGCTGGGTTGATTTGTGCAGTTACAAATGAGTTCCTCACTGAAACTAACCACACAGACGGGGCAAATGGGTTTCATTTAAATACACTAAACACTACATACTGTATATGAATGCAATTTCTGGCAATACTTTAGCATTAAGAACTCCCATAAAATAAGTAAATATGTTTAAAAACCCTAATTCGGTTTCTTCAAATATCGTGATTAATATAGTCGAATTGAGCTGTTTGAGAGAACTCTGTGCTCCCATTTTCCAAAACCATGATTTTAAAAAATCAATTAAAAATAGGCTATGGTTTGCACAACTTCTATAGTGCACAATTTATTAAATTACTAAGGGTATTTTGTTTTTCATAAGTTACAGAGAAACTGGGTTTGTATTTTATTATCTAATGGACGATATTAAGTAACCGACCCTGTAGAACTGTAGAAGAACTGCAGCAAGTTCTCCAGGAAGCTTGGAACAACCTACCAGCCAATTTCTTTAGAAAACTGTCAAATAGTGTACTTAGAAAATCTAAATGACTAAATGGTAAGTTATTTATTTATGTTTATTTATTACTTAAGTTAATACAACCAATTAAAAAAACTACTAAGAAAATATCAAATCATAATTGACCTTGCATTTAAAACATAAATAAATGGTAAGTTATTTATTTACATTTAAAATGCAAGGTCAATTATGATTTGATATTTTTTTATTGGTTGTTTTACTGTTTATTTAAATTCTATAGTAAGTTTTTGTGCTATAGTGGATGTGGACTTTACTGTAACAAGTGCAAATATATATTTTGAAATGACATATGGCCCAGGCTATATGGCCTCTCATAACGGTAAGTTATGATGATTTGACTTTTGGTATAATCTTGAAGACATTTTGTCACTGAACAGAACTGATGATGAGTGACGAAACAATATTATAATAAAGTTTTGTTGCTTTGGCCTTCTCGACATTTTACAGTGACATGGAAGAATGATAAATTAAGTCATTTTATTCAAATGTATGGTAGTAATTGTGTTGACCATTTTATGGTTGTATGGGGTGCCCATACATGACACAAGACTCCTGTAGACAAAAACAAACTGCTTTAGAAAAAGTATCCATCCTTCTTCTTGCCTACAGAAAACTCAACTCATAACTCCTCTTCAGATACTGGTGAAAAGTCTCTGGATCTCTTAATCTCTATACTGCCATAATGTTTTCTTTTGTTTGTTTTTGGATTTTTTTGCACAAACTGAACTGCATTGTTATATCTGTCCTCCTACTTCTAATGATATTGTTGTATACTCGTTGCTGTTACACCTCAACTCCAGACACTACTACTGCTTCTGGTTTCAATCCAGCTACAGTGGTGTGAAAATCTGATTTCTTCTGTTTTTGTGTATATCTCATACCAAATGGTTTCAGAAAGACAAAATTTAATACAAAACAAAGAGAACCTGAGTAAAGACAAAATACCGTTTTAAAATATTAGTTATTTATCCAGTATCAACTAGTCCTGTGTGAAAATATATTTACCCCCATAGTTACTAATTCCGCAAATCTCTGAAACTGCATTCATAATGGGGTTCAGCTGGACTAGACTCAGCCAGGCCTGATTACTGCAAACCCTGTTCAATCAAATCAACACTTAAATAGAATTTTTTCAACAACATGAAGTGGGTTAAAAGGTCTTACCCAGTAACACACTATACCAAAATTATTCCAGAAAGAAGGTATTTGAAATACATCAGTCTTGGAAGGATTACAAAGCCATTTCAAAGGCTCTGGGACTCCAAAGAACCAGAGTGAGAGCCATTATCTCCAAATTTCAAAAAACTGGGAACAGTAGTAAACCTTCACAGAAGTGGAAGACCTATAAAAATTCCTCCAAGAGCAACGACTCATCCAGGAAGTCACAAAAGAGCCAAAGGCAACATCAAATGACCTACAGGCCTCTCTTACATCAATAAAGATCACTGTTCATGACTCCACTATCAGAAAGACACTGGGCAAAAATGGCTTCCATGGGAGAGTGGCAATGTGAAAACCGCTGCTAACACAGAAGAACATTAAGGCTCGTCTGAACTTTGCAAAACACACCTTAATGATCCTCAAACCTTTTGGGAGAATGTTCTGTGGACTGATGAGTCGAAAGTGGAACTGTTTGGAATTCAGAGGTCTCGTTACATCTGGGGTAAAACAAACGCAGAATTCTACGAAAAGTGTGATGGTGTGGGGATGCTTTGCTGTTTCTGGGCCTGGGCAACTTGCAGTAATTGAGGGAAAATCTTACAGGAGAATGTCCAGTCTGTAAGTTGAAACTCAAGCACAACTGAATTATGCAGCAAGATAATGATCCAAAGCATAAGAGTAAATCATAGACCTAGAACTAAGTGAAAGATTGATCCCCAGTTATTAGAAGCATTTCGTTGCAGTTATTCCTGCTAAAGGTACAACCAAGATTTTAAGTTTAAGGGGGCAGTTAGTTTTTCACATGGGTCATGGGTGTTCAATAACTTTTTTTTTTTTTTTTTGCTTCAATATAATAAATAAATAAAACCTGTATTGTGTGTTAACTCAGGTTGCCTTTGTTTTATGTTGTATTTTGTTTGCGGATCTAAAAACTTTTTAGTATGAGATATACACATAAACAGAAGAATTTGGATGCAAATACATTTTCACAACACTATATACTACTGCAACTTTTTGCACATTTACTCTTCAGCGAAATTTGCACTGATTCAGTATTAATGCATATTTCATGCACGTGTTGTCCTGTTTTCTTCTCTTACACTTTATTTAGTGTACTATGTACAATTTATTGTTGTATGTTGAGCTGTACTGAACCCAGTTACACCAACAACATTGTGTGGTAATAAAAGAATCTTGAATCTAAATTGTTTGTGAATGTGTCACATACAGTCCTTTGCCTCCTGCTTCACACCCAGTGTTAGTCCGGATCCACCACGATCCTAAACAGGATACAGCCGTTACTGAAGATGGTTTAAACACCCTTAGGTGTGTAAGTATTCCAGTTAAGTGCTGTCCTTGTTAGAATCTTTGAGTTGATTTAAAAACTTTCCAGATAGAAAAGGTTTGGCTAAAGTAAATGCCAGTGTGCTATAGCTAGTTGCTCATTGGCTGAATGTGTAAATTAGCACTCATTTTTGGACTGAGCTGTTACCATAGTAACTATATAGTCAGGTACATAAATATTTGGACAGTGACAAAGTTATAGTTAGTTTAGCTGTCTATCACAGTATATTGGAGATTAAATTACATAATAAAAGCTCAAAATGCATTCTTTCATTTAAGGGAATTTGCATGCTAATCAGGTAAATGGTGTAGGAATTACAGAACGTTTAATTTGTGCTCCCCCACCAAAAGTAATTGGACAGTTGACTCCTCAGCTGTTCCATGGCCTGCTGTGTGACATACAGGTAAATGTTCTGGAGGTTCTGTCACTACCAGTGAAGCAACCCAACTTAAAAACCAAAACTAACTCATCAGAGAGATATACAAAAAATCACTAGGTGTGGCCAAATTGAGGTGTGTGGTGTCATCATGCAAAGATTTAAAGAGTTCTGTAAGGCCTTCAGGTTGTGGATGCCTATGAGTCTGGCAAGGGATTGAAAAAGATCTCCAAATTCCACTGTACAGAAACTCATCTACAAATGGTGCAGGTTTCAAAACAAAGTCTCCAAGAACCCCCAAAATTTCATCACAGAATCTGCTAGTAAGTCTTGCAACTGTTGGTGTCAAAGTGCATGCTTCTACAATCAGAAAGATTATTACACAAATTTGAGCTGCATGGGAGGCATGCCAGGAAAAAGCCTTTGCAAGACTACAGTTTGCCAATGAGCATATAGGCAAAGACCAGGCCTTTTAGAATAATGTCTGGACAGACGAATCAAAGATAGATTTATTTGGTCACAGTAAAAGCAGACATGTTTAGCACAGACCAAAAACAGCTTTACAGGAGAAGCACCTCATACCAACTGTGAATCACGGTGGTGGAAATGTTATGGTTTGGGGTTGCTTCAACTATGAATTCTGCATCATATCAAAGAGTGCTAAAAGATAGTGTGAGGCCATAATGTGAGAAAAAGTGGACACTAGCAAATCCACCAAGGAATGGCTCAAAAAGAAGAACTGAAGTGACCTAGTTAAAGCCCAGATTTGAATCTGCATTGAAACGTTGTGGGGGGGATTTGAAACAGTCAGTAAATGCAAGAAATCCTTCAAACTGAACACTGAATCTAGCAACTGAAAGAATATTGCATGGAATCAAGCTGGATACAAATGGATGTATTTGTAAATCATTCATGTGAGCATTTACACAAGAAATTTTCATAAAAACGTTGGTATCCTACTCGTACTCCTGAGCATGTATACATTTACTCATAAAGATGTAAACCTCGACTTGATCGACTTTAAATCATGTAAAATGCTGTGTGTAACTGCATTTTTTTCTATATGGATTACAAAGTCAAGTTTAATAGCTTATGTATTTTAATTACACACAAATTTAATTACTATTTTGTGGAACCCAGTCTTTTAATTTTATAGGCATTAACTAAATAAACATTAAAGGTGGAAAAAAATAAAGAAAGAAAATAACAACATAAATCTTTATATTTAGACAAATTAGATGACTCATTAGATTAAGAATGTTGCTGTATAAAAGGAGGATGAACTTTTCCATCATAGCATCAGGACGAGTGCTTTGGTACAAAGACACTTTGCTTTGAATTGGAAAAAGGAAACCGTTTCCCTGAGTGATGTTCTTGGTGCCCATGGTAACTTGATTACAGTAGATATTTATTATTTTTTTCTCTGTTTTCATGTCAAAACATTATTCTTACCTAACTCACCTTTTCTGTAATTCTGCTCCAGATTTTCAGTGAGTTGTTAAACTGTTCTAATGTATGCACCCACTGTCCAGTTTATAAGAAATATCTGTACACCTGCACATTCATGGGCTATTATGGACACACACTCACCAAAACTGGACAGATGAAGACTGGAAAAAGACCTGGTTTTTTTTTTAATCTTCAACTATCTGTGGACATGATAGCCTCAGATTCTTGTTCTTGGCTAACAGGAGTGGAACCCGATGTGGTCTACTGCTTTTGTAGCCCATCCAGCTCTAGGTTCCAAGTTTTATGCATGCTGAGATGCTTTTCTGCTCACCATGGTTGTAAAGAGTGATTTTTTGAGTTACTATATCATTCTGGCAGCTCAAACAAATCTGGCCATTTTCCTCTGACCTCTCTCATCAACAAGGCATTTCCATTCTCAGAACTGTCGCTCACTCAGTGTTTCTATATAAACTCTAGAGTCTGTTGTGTGTGGAAATCCCATCACACGTTTTCTTCATTCTGATGTTCGATGTGAACATTAACTGAAGCCCGTGACCTGTATCTGCATGATTTTCTGCACTGTGCTGCTGCCATGTGATTGGCTGATTATATAACTGCATGAATAAGCTGGTGTACAGGTGTTCCTAATAAAGTGGAGTGTATATTTCACTTCTACCACTAAGAAAGCCTCCTATTTTTTTGGCCTGGTCAAATTCTGCTGTGTGTTCTTTGCCTTTCGTGGGTGTCACCAAATGCTACATAATTGCGCATGTGAGCATTGGCATCGTCTGGCATCTGAACAGAAAATTGAGAGAGAGCAAGAGGGCGGGGGGCAGGAGGTTTGGGCGTGATCCGTCTCCTCAGAAGTCTCCTCCCATGCACGCTCATATATTTTTATTAGTGCCAAGACCCAGACCAAGAAGTGCATCCGCTCTTTCGGTAGCAATTTGTTTATTTATTTATTTATTTTCTCAGTCAACACAGATACATTTCTGCTGCTTTAGAATAGAATATAAAGGTCATCCCTTTTGTACGAGATAATTTCATTTAGGCCACTAAGGAATAATAATTCAATATCTCTCTCGCTCTCTCTCACTCAAACACACACGCATCCAGTGTATCCTGGCTATAGGTACTTACAGTCAATATGTAAGTTTGCAACATTTTCTACTTTTTAAACATAACAGATCAGTGTTTTGTGTATAGAACTCTGGATTGATGGCATAAATACCCGTCTCCACAGGTCTGCACCAGAACAGGATGTCACCACAGACCCAGGAGCCCCAGACGGGGAGGGAGAACCGCCAACCCCAGACCCAAACCTCACTAATAATCTTCGCCTCCAACAAGCACAGGCCCAAGTGGATGAGGTAAACACATCATTCAAATAACAAATGTTTACTAGTTGGTAGTTGATAGTGGGTGGGAAATGGCACAGAATTTGTTTTTTTAAATAATTGCTGTTGTATAATGATTCATTATATCCTTGCCACATCCATCTTGCTTCTCTTCAGAATGATTTTTCAAGCACTTTTCAATAACACAAAAGGATTTTTTTTAATTACAGTGCCTTGCGAAAGTATTCGGCCCCCTTGAACTGTTCGACCTTTTGCCACATTTCAGGCCTCAAACATAAAGATATAAAACTGTAATTTTTTGTGAAGAATCAACAACAGGTGGGACACAATCATGAAGTGGAACCAAATTTATTGGATATTTCAAACTTTTTCAACAAAT
>JAFFST010052783.1:256308-268004 GCA_022414735.1 Noturus placidus
AATCAGTGAGTCTGTGATTAAAATAATGAGAAATCTCTGCAGGTGAATATTACAGTTATAAGATTAGAAAATATATGACTGCCTAAATGTAAAGCCCAGAGTTTTTCTTAGACTGACTCTAATGAACTACATTTGTATTAAAGCAATACATTAATTTCATTTAAATCTACAGTGCATAGGATTTACTAATATGCACTATATTATGATGTTCCCAGGCTGCTGTTGCCTTGACAATCCTGTAATTGTAATTACATTCGCTGCTGTGTCAGCAGTGTTGGTTTGGAAAACCAACGCCAAATGTGTAAACATAGGCCAGCTCAGCTACATCAAACTTTATCATGCCTACAAAGTGGCAGATGGGAGCCAGCAGCCAATCAGGCCAATTGTTTGAGTTATACACTGAAGACATTTGGGTTTGAGATCAAAAGATGAATATGAGACGATAGATCAGAATTTCAGTTTTCTCTTCCTGATATTTACATCTAGATCTGTTAAACAACTCAGAACATGGCATCTTTTGTGGTAGACCACTCAATTTTTAGGTGAGTAATTCAAAAGTATAGGAACAGATAGTCAATGTAAATTAAAATAAATAACATTTAATATTTGGTTGCAGATCCCATGCTTGGAAAATCTAAATCAAGCCAGTGACCCACTGGCATCACCAAAACGGTGCATTCTTC
Organism: Noturus placidus; assembly: GCA_022414735.1. NCBI lineage: Eukaryota > Metazoa > Chordata > Actinopteri > Siluriformes > Ictaluridae > Noturus > Noturus placidus. The sequence continues at coordinate 256,992 of JAFFST010052783.1, forward strand.
TTTTGTGTTGCTTTTGTATAACAGTTTTTTTTTCATTTGTTTTTATCCAAATATGGAATTACAGTGTTCAATTGGGTGTTTTACAAATGAACAGTGGGACAAACAGAGCTATGATGTTGTTTCTCCTGTGATAAAAGCAGTAAGTGACTTCTGAGCTGTAGTGCTTCACAGAACAGAAGCAACAACATAGCTCTGTTTAGGACTCTGTTCATTTGTAAAACACCCAACTGAACTGGCACACTCCACTAGGCGGGGTGATAAAATCCTTGTAGAACCAGGACATGGTGCATCCATGCCATCAGAAGTTATCTAACACTGTTGTGTATTTGTATTCTTGCCATTTCCAAAGTGTCCATAGTGTGTGAATGTGCATGCAGTTGCACCATGCGATGGGTTGGCACCCTGTCCAGGTTGCCCCTAGTTCCCTGGGATAGGCTCCAGGCTCCCCTGTGACTTTGTGTAGGATAAAGGATGAATGGATGGACTTTGCTAACCATACACAATGAAATATATTTTAATTTCTCACTTCAACATCAACAATGAATCTGTACTAAATGCTTGGGCAGCACACATCTGAGTGTAGAGCAGTCTGCTGGGTTGTCAGTCCAAAAGGTCCTGTAAAGATATGGTAAATGGCACACATAGCACTTTTATCCAAAGCGCTTTACACTGTGTCTCATTCACCCATCAATGGTAGCAGAGCTGCCATGCAAGGTGCTAACTTGCCATGGGGGTAAACGTAAGGTTCAGTGTCTTGCCCAAGGACACTTTGGCATGTGGAGTTACGTGGGCCAGGAATCGAACCGCCAACCCTATGATTAGTAGACAACCCGCACTACCAACTGAGCCACAGCCACCCAAAGATCTTCCTTGCACTGTGACATAGTTATTTCCATTGCTCCTGGCACTGGTACCAAAGATTGAACTCTTTGGCCTGAATGGCAAATGTCATGTCTGGAGGAAACTAGGCACCACTCATCACCAGGCCAATACCATCCCTACAGTGAAGCATGGTGGTGGCAGGATCATGCTGTGGGGATGCTTTGCAGGAATTCGGAGACTAGTCAGGATCGAGGGAAAGATGAATGCAGCCATGTACAGAGACATCCTTGATGAAAACCTGCTCCAGAGCACTCTGGACCTCAGACTGGGGCGAAGGTTTATCTTCCAACAGGACAACAAACTCTAAGCACACAGCCAAGATAACAAAGGAGTGGCTACAGGGCAATTTCCTTGAGTGGCCCAACCAAAGCCCAGATTTGAACCCGATTGAACATCTCTGGAGAGATCTGAAAATGTCTGTGCACTGACGCTCCCCATCCAACCTGATGGAGCTTGAGAGGTCCTGCAAAGAAGAATGGGAGAAACTGCCCAAAAATAGGTGTGCCAAGCTTGTAGTATCATACTACAAAAGACTTGAGGCTGTAATTGGTGACAAAGGTGCTTCAACAAAGTATTGAGCAAAAGCTGTGAATACAGTACTTATGTACATGTGCTTTTTTAAATTTTTTTACTTTTAATAAATTTGCAAAGATTTCAAACAAACTTATTTCATGTTGTCATTATGGTGTATTGTTTGTAGAATTTTGAGGAAAATAATTGAATCCATTTTGGAATAAGGCTGTAACATAACAAAATGTGGGGAAAGTGAAGCGCGGTGAATAGTTTCCGGATGCACTGTATACACAGTATCTCACAATTGTGAATACACCCCTCACATTTGTGTAAATATTTGATGATATCTTTTCATGTGACAACACTGAAGAAATGACACTTTGCTACAATGTAAAGTAGTGAGTGTACAGCTTGTGTAACAGTGTAAATTTACTGTCCCCTCAAAATAACTCAACACACAGACATTAATGTCTAAACCGCTGGCAACAAAAGTGAGTACGGTACACCCCTAAGTGAAAATGCCCAAATTTTAAGACACACTTGTCTTTATACTCCACACCTAACCCCAAGTGTCATTTCTACAGTGTTGTCAAACGAAAATATACAAAATATTTACAAAAACTCTGAGGTAGATTCTTATGATAGCTTTTATTCTTTTATTCCACGAGTGTTAATGCTACACATCCTGATTACTGTTCCCATAATTCATCGTCATTGACTCACTTTTGCTCCATTTTTATATTGTTGTGTATTTTTGCCAGAATTCTCAGAGCAATATCATCATCTCCCAGTATTCCTTTCTGACTTATATTTCATGTTCAAAAAGTAATCTTTACAACAAAACAGCCTAAAGTCTAGAATTATACACAATATTGCCGCAGCTACAGCGACATCTGATCTTGCGTTGGAATTCTGGGTAATGTAGTACTGAAAAGAGAATTAAAAGCATTTTTTGTTAATTGTTGAAATCAGACTGACTTTTTATGGTTAAGCGATCTTAAGTTTTCTTTTTTTATCATCTTTAAAAATCTAATTCTCTCAGACATGTACGGTCTCTTGACACACTAAGAGTAACCACTTTATCCAGGAAACACTGGTTGTGAGGTGGAAATGCAACCGACCCATTCAAATCTATACCTTTTGTTAACTAAGTTTATTCTACAAGCTACACAAATACAAAACATTCATGTAATAAGTTCATTAAAAAAATACATTTTGTTTAAAGAGTTCTTTATTACATTTAGAACATTATAAATAAAAAAGTGCATTAAAAAAATCAAAATTTTGTACAACTATATACAAAGATTGCCATTGTGCCAAACATGGAAGCAGTTCCTCAGGCTAAATTAAGGACTCAATCCTTACACTTCATATTGTGAAAAAAAAACCAACATTCTGTACACAAATACAAGTAGGGACCTGAAGCCTGTTGAAAGCGCACAAAAAAACAACCAACAACAAAAAACAAACAAACCTGCAGCCACATTGCATACATTTAATGCTAGTGTAGAACATGGTAGCAAAAGGTTTCTGCTACTGTTCGTGGTGTTTCACTAGCCATCACTGGTCATTAGCCACTGAGGTAGTAGACTTTCAAAGTCCCTGGTATTACTTACAGAAGAGAGAATTTATGAAAGGAATCATTCATAGCTAGAAGGATAGTTCTCTCTTCGGAGGTGTGTTTGACCTCTCAAAGTACAACAGCTGTATGCTTGGACTGGTCTTCTAAATTTGCTGTGATTGCGCTGGTTACAGCTGGAAGAGTTCACTGCTTATGCTAGAAAGGTTTCAATGTCCGGGGAGTGGGTGCGGGGGGAGGAGGGTAAACTTTCCAAAAGTACAATGAAAAATGTATAAAAACTAGATATTCGTTTAAAATTTTTAAGTAACTTTTCCAGCACGGACCACTAAACACATTTCATTGATATACACCCCGATATTCTTACAGTTCAAAATGGCAGGGTGAAAAATAAACTGTACAAGGATGCGACAGTAGGCAGCTGCAGTAAGTCTTATGACTTGATCTCATACAACTTAGGCGCGGTAGATAAAGAGTGAATCGAAGATGTGCGGTAATTTGAGTAAAACTAAACAAAAGAAAGAGAAAAGCAGTGAAAACGACCTTCAGTAAAAGCGTTTATTCAAACCATGTGTTCAGTGGAAACGTTTCATAATAATCCTCTGATTAAAATAGAGCCACAATGATAAGGTGCAAATGGTGGATTCTCCAAGATATGGAGAGCATCAAAATCAGTAGCAGGAACACATTTAAAAGTTTAAATACTGTTTGTTTTATTCTAAAGCCCTGGTCCAGCACCATGGCTGTGAGCACTCATTATTGGGACTTTACACGTGGTAAATCATGTTCAACTTGGTTAAAAAGGAAAATAGTTTTTTTTTCCCCCTGTAAAAATTAAATATGGCCATAGAAACATGGCACAAAGGGGACATTAAGTGCGCCATTTACAGTTCGAGACGCGAGAACGGAAACCGAAAAGTCAACCACCTTCATGTTAAGTAAATGCCGATCACACTAGACACACTCTAGCTAGTTCTCCCTTATCACTTGACAGTCACCAGTGGAGGAGGGTGTTTCCTCCAAGGCACGTGAAGCCAGCTACCATATCTTTTCCTCAGAAGGTAGGAAAGCACTACTTTAATATACATGAGTTTACATACACCCAAGTTTGGTCAGTGTTGATCTGACTGAAAGGGGACGAACTAATTATCCTTTTCACAACCACACAGCACAGCAGTCTTTGATCGTCTTGGACTCCGGCTATAACGGTCGGCTGCAAGTTGTATTCGAGTTTTCCTATCGCGTCACACACACACAAAAAAAAAATGTCTTACCAGGACTAGAACTGTCCTAATGTTGGAACAGATTTCTAACATATAAATAATATCTATTTCAGTCACCTATCAATTTCTTCTGCCCATCTGGCCCACACACAGTTCTTATAGATCCCTCTTTATTCGGAGTAAAAATACTCCTAGTTGAGAAAGCGTCTACATCGCCTAGCACCACAGTTACAGTGCAGCTTGTTGCTGGCATCTTCGATGGGAAATTTGTAGTCGTAGGTAAGCTCTTCACCACGGTAGATCTTCCTCAGCGCAAATATGACTATGTGCTTCTGGCCTTCCACGTTAATAACCCTCGAGTAACAGTTCGGCTCACACGAGTGGTTAATAAAACGCGCTGCGTTGCCGTGCATGGTGGCATCTACTACGTCGAAGTCGTCGATGCGAAACATGTAGCAGCCGATGCCCTAGAGGGAGCGACAAAGAGAGCGAGATAGAAATAGATGCATGAGTGTAGAAGTGTGAGAAGCTGAAAAAGACAAGAGCATAAACATATCACACATCGTACATACCTTACTGCTGTAAGAGTTCTCCCGCTTGTCAGTCAGAACTGAACGGATGACGATACCAGCATACTCGATCACCATCTCTCCAGCTTCTATGTTGCGCTTGCAGAAAAGGCCACGTCCATGAATAGCGGATCTACCAAAATAACATCAGTTAAACCATATGAGCACAAGTCTTCGCACAGCAATCTTATGGAGGATACGATATGTTTGAGCAGATTAATGTCAATTTAAATTTCATCTAGCTGCTTTACCTATAAACCCCAACAGCTTCTTTAGAGGTTTTCTCAAGATGTCTGAACCTCATTGCCATCGGCAACTCTGTGCTGGTTGCACGTCTAAAATATTTTGGAATTAAACATCAAACCATCAGGAGGCAAATTTAATACGTTAACACTAATCTTTTAAAAAAAACAAACAAACAAACAAACAACCAACCACATACAGTTACTGACTAAACTGACCTGCTGCATTTGAGCTTGACGTCATCCTCATCTTCATCACACGGCCTGCTCTCAGGAAGCTGGCGGTGTTGGGAGGCCAAGAAGTTAAACATGTCGAATGTGTTTTTCCTGCAGGATAGGGAAAAAAGTGTGGGGGGAGGGGGGGTTAAGGAAATGATACACCTGATGACAGAACTCCACCATAACCTGGTCAGAAACTGAGCAATCAGATAATTTAGGGCAAGAGAGAATAAGAAAAAGCTGTAATTTCTAGATCTCCATCTACAAGGTGTACCAACAAAGTATTTCTGTGTAAACTTTATCAGACATGGCTGGCGGAGTCAATTTATATTTGTTTTATATTCTGTAATAGACATAACATCAGAAAATCCACTCTTCAACCTTCCAGGAAATATTAACTAGGTCACTAATAGTCTATGAGTTTGGTTGCAGTAAACTCATTTCCATTGTTTTCTGGGATGTAGGAGTTGACATTTTATAATTAATATGCCAATGTTCGAGAAATACAATAAGCAACTTATTGAGCGACTCAAGTCGATTGCATTCCTTGGATAGTTCGCATAAGTTAAATTCTTACCATATTACACTGCCAACAAAAAAACAAAACAAAAAGCCCAAGTAATAAATCAATCATTTCATTCTCAAAATATAGAGCTTCACACGTGACAGAGACAGGAGTCTGTATCTCTAGTATGGAAATTTGTTAGACAATTACACTGCTTTCCACATTTTCTACTCAGCAACAATGTACACATATCTATGCTGATCAAGTGAGTAGTACGCAGGTGTAGTAAGGGCTGAAATTAGGACACACTCCACCACCACCAAGAAGATTAGTCCATTAACCTTGCTGTCATTTTGACCCTGCTCAGTCTATACAGAATTTCGTGGAGGGTTGTTTTTTTGTGTGCGATTACATTTATTCATTTAGCAGACGCTTTTATCCAAAGCGACTTACAAATGAGAGCGCACACACACCAATGGTAGCAGAGCTGCATGCAAGGTGCTAGCTTGCCATCGGGGGCAACTTAGGGTTCAGTGTCTTGCCCAAGGACACTTCGGCATGGGATCACCCGGGCCGGGATTCGAACCACCAACCCTACGATTAGTGGATTAGTGGACAACCCGCTCTACCGACTGAGCCACAGCCGCCGATTATTGCAGCCAAAAATGTTTCATTTTACTGTGGATTTTATTTTCGGAAGTTACGATGCAACTTGGAGTTGTTTTTTGTTGGGTTTTTTTTCCAATAGAAAACTACTTGAATTGTCGCAAATGCATGAAATTGTTTTGCATGCTTTTTTAACAGTGAGGATTGTTGTTAAATGAGACCTTTTAACTGTACGTTATTTTGCAGAGAGCTTGTAAAAGAAATAAAATAAAAAGCACCCATTAATCTATGGATAGTTTTATTGTACCTGGTAGTCTTGCAAGTCTGTATGAACACCTTAAACATCAAATATATGATGAAAATTTGAATTCTTTTACTGGTTTATACCGTGTATAGATTTCGGCACGAGCACAACCGCTAGGGTTTATCGGTAGCTCCTCCTCAGATTTGTCTTGTTGGTGGAAACGGAAGCGGTGGTTGTAGCACTGTGCGGCCCCCTGTAGCTGCTCCAGCAAGAACAGCACGGCATCGTGAAGGACACCCAGTAACCTGGCACCACGCATCCTGCCCAGCGGCAGTTGCTCAAGCCTGTAGCCTGTCCGTGCCTCTTGGACGCCGTCAATCACTGCCTTCCAAGCCACTAAAGCAGTAGAGAGAGATGAAAATGTCGGTATAAATACTACTCTCATGCCTGAAACTGAAACTCTTCACCCAAAAGCCATCAGCATTATGCGGTCACATAATAGCACATTTGTGTTTGTTTATTTATCTATAACCATGGCACTGCAGAATAAGTTTCATACCCTCTATGCTATCTGCCTCGACAATGAAGCCATCATCACTAGTAATTCTGAACAACAGGTGAGGCTTATCCTGACTGGAACAAACATCCTGGTCGTCCTTAAATGGTGGTGATGAATCCTCGTCAGAACTCCATCCTGAGAGTAAAAGGTTTCAACATTCGGGAATACTCGCGAGTAAATAAAGAAATAAATTACAATACAATGATGTTGCAAAAATACCTGAACAAGGGCCCCAGTCAGACAAGTCACTGTTTCTAGAGCTGACCCATGCATGATTTTTGTCATGGTTGCTTTCGCTTTCCTGCAGTTGACATTCTTTTGGAATACTTCTATAAAAAGCAAACAGATTGAAGCAGGTCTAGAGACGTTAACTGTAAAAGTAGTAGTAAAAGTGCATATGAATTTAATAGCTAACCTTTTGATTTCAGATTCTTTGGCTTCGTTATTCTTTTGCTTTTGAACTTCTGGCGGATTAAAATTCAGCACCTCCTTAATGGTTGGGGCTTTAATGCGGACTCCGATTGATCTACAATGGAGGAAGGATCTTATTAGTATTATTATTATTATTATTATTATTATTTCAGCATAAAAACACGTTTATTCCTTGTAACAGTCCGACTAACCTGTTTAGCTCGTCCTGAGAGCTAAGAACTGTTGGCTCTTCTATGGAGGTGGTCTTGGATTGTTTTACACCAATTCGTTCCGATGCTGATGACACCCTCTTGACCCTGACCTGAGGTCTTGAATGCGACAGAATGTTGGGCTTTGTTTGGCAATGCAATCCTGGAAAATGTTTAACCACCTCAGGAGACTGTAGCTTATTAAGGTATGGGTGGATCTGGAAGTGGGAAGAGCTCAGGGCCATGTCCCTGTGGCTTGCCATGGCTTTTTCAATTATTGCCTGTGCATCCTCCCCTTGGATCCTTTCTAACTCTCGTGTACTTGGCACTGATACATTCTTGGGCTTTAGACCACTGGTTCCTCTCATAGGTATACTGCTGATGCTGTTCATTTGCACTGCTGAAGATTTCTGAGGTAGTCTTCTGATCAAAACTTTAGTTGATGGCGCTGCACCATTGGTGTATGAGAATACTTGTGTGGTTGGACCTTGGCTGGGGCTTGCTTGTGGAACTGGATTCACCACGACTCTGGGGACAGCTCTATGAACGAGGTTATGACTGTGGATGAGTTTAGCAATCTGGCTAATCTGGCTGTAAGAAGGTGAATTAGCACTAGGGACCTGGTAACTATTGGTCTGTGGGTCTTTTATTAAAATTTGTCCAGAGCGGTTGACAAGCAAAACTTGCGGGCTAGACAATGCACCAGTTGCACTTGTTTTTGTAGAGGTAGGAAGGCGGATGGCAAGAGGTCTGCCTTTTGTTGCATCCTTGAGCTGAGTCCCCAGACCATTAAATACAACCGGAGTGGAAGTGACCACATGATTTCTTTGTGGAAAAACTGAGAGAGCAGTTGAAGTGCAAATTTTGTTAACAGGTAAAGAGAGAGGCAATGATGTGATTGCAGGTACAGCCATTCTGATGACTCTGTGTTGTGTAACAGGCTGTGGGATAAGAAAACGTCTATGTGGGGCTGGACCAGAAGTAATAATTCGCACTTTTCCAACACTGCTCACAGGAGGTTGTTCTGGAAAGACAATCTTCTCTGGCCCCTTCAAATCTCTGCCTGAACTTTCATCTTGAACAGAGGCAAAATTGTCATTAGCCAGATCCAGCACCACCTCGTTCAAGTGATCCAGTGGCTCGCTGTCCAATAGAACGTCCTCGTGTCCGGTAAGTAGGTCACTGCGCGTGTCCAATACGGGAGACGATAAAACCACATCTTTTATATCTGGCTCAGGGGTCAGCTGCATCTCTTGCGCTATTAAATCCTTCATAGACGTACCTTCTTCTGGTGTGAATACTTCAACCATTGAGTCAACAATCATGTCATCGCTCTTCTGCAAGAATGCAGATCCCGGACATTTCTCCAACATAGCTGACCCGTCACTCATATGTAAGGACTCAGCTTTGCCAGTGCAAACCTGCCTGCTTCCAGCGGCACCCTTTGTTGTGTCCTGGCTATGATAGCTGTTTCCAACATCCTGAGTGTTGTCCTCCCCACTGGCTTCCCCGGCATCGCTTTCTGAATTGTTGTCTGCTCCGTCCAGTTGAGAGATCGGCTGCGAGGTAGGAAGGAGTGTTAATCCGGTTTGTGCCGAATCCTTAGCAGAATCACAGACTACTACTGTGCGAGAGAAATTAAAGTAATGATCAGAGCCTTCATCTGTTGACTCTTGCTCCATTTGCTCTTCAGCAGCTGAAAGTCCAGAAAAATCCTTTATTCTGGAGCTGTATCGACTGGCACCTGCGGTTGAAACTTGATTTTCAGCGACCAAGCCATTTCCTTCAGTCAATAACCCCTGTCCTTGCTCTGCCACATCTGCCCCACTGCCGTGCTGGCCAAAGTGCAAGGCCACATTCTCATTGAGCAAGGCCTCATCGAATTCAAGCTTTTCATTCAACACAGACGCAACGGCTACATCGGTGTCGGTATCAAATGGCGTAGACAGCAGCAACTGGTCTGATGACAGTGGTACTGTGTCACAATCATTCATAACTGAAATCATGGAGATGCCTTCCTCTGGCATTCCAGCCGCATCTTCAGGCTCTAAAGAGGCGGAGAAATCTTGAGGTACTTCTGCTGACTCTTGTGGCGTTACCTTTAAATGCTGCTGGATCTTTGGAGAGTGACATGGCGACAAGATGAAAGTTGAAGGGGGGCTCGCAGTAGCAACTGCACCTTGCCGAGGGGAGTATGCTGAAGTAGCACTGGAAGGGGAGGAAGGAGGGCGGCCCCTGCGGCGAGGTGACACAGAGCTCATGGGGTTTTCAAGAGTGCCAAGTGGAGAGACAGATGAGCTAAATGGGAGCGATCTGGGGTGAAGAATAGCTCCTGAGCACAATTTCACTGGCCCAGAGGAGGATGCATGGGGAGGAGAGGCATTACGGCTACGTAAAGAAATCCTTCTTGACCGGCGTGTCTCGTCAAGATCACTGATGGTCAGGATGTGATGGGAAGTGGAAACTGCAGTCCCTACAGATGGGGAAACATGCATATCACAATAAAATGTCAGCATATACCAAAATAGATTTTTATTTTACTGTTAAGTTTGGGAGGAAAACACACCTGGTGAGGGCAAAGGTCTGAATGTCCCACCAGCTGGTCTCCTGTTGTGAGAGTGCCCAGTAGTTTTATATCCTGTTCCTGAGTCCAGTTTGGAGTTGGGAGATGGGCTGCTGGGGCTAAGCTTCATGGCAAGACCAGCCTCTGTGGTGTCTACATCTAGAAAAAAACAAATATTTCTGGTAATAATTCTTTAAATGTTTTCAGTTATCTCAGGTCACATATTATGTTAAGTCTTGATGACTAGACTTGCATTTATCACATGATGAGGTATCCATGACTTATCCAAAAGGCTTTGCCAAGTCTACTAAATATTGAGAAAGCACTACGATTGAAACATTTGAATTTGAAAGTTGTTAGCTGGTATCACCACATCCCTCTTGGTCCAGAAATGTTGTATGAGGACAGTGTTTTGAAGACAATGTAGAAGTGGTCAAGTAAAATAGGCCATCTATATCACACTGCAACACCCAAGTCCTGAACTGCAACACCCAAATTTTAACTGCTCTGAATCTTGTAGTGATCCCTAGCACCATTTATCTTACTACTGGGAGACAATACTGACCAATGTTTGCAAAGAAAGGCAGAGACATAGAATGTTTACATACACACACAGACAATTTTTATATTTATATATATATATATATATATATATATATATATATATATATATATATATATATATATAT
>JAFFST010052784.1:0-10838 GCA_022414735.1 Noturus placidus
TATATATATATATATTATATAAGAAAAGCAGCAGATGATTCATAAACATAAACATAATTCATAAACATAAACATGGAGGTTTCCATAAACAGCTACCAATATTTGTTGTATGCCATAACACAAAGATGGCCGTCATGGTTAAACCAATTAAAATTAACAAAAAAATAGATAAAAATAAAATAACTGAATCAGGAAAAAAAATCAGGATAATTAAAAGCAGTTGAGCAACCTGCATTGGACCACTTGATACAGAATGATTCATAATGGCACTTTTTGACCAAGGACAAAAATTTTGACCCACAAAAAAAGATTAAATATGCCAACAACACAGTGGTAAAGCTAACACTTTACTAATGGTGTTAATGCTAATCATAAATGGGAAGAGATTAAAAACATCTGACTTTAATACAGCACCCATTAGGATTTGAGAGCAATTAAAATTTCCTTATCTAATTGCCATTCTGTTTCATTTTGTTCTATGGCATGTTGCTTGGTCTATGGCAGTAAAAGTTATTGAACTGTAATATTGACGTGTTTGTACAGAATAAGAGCACTACCGTATGTACATCTAAATACATCCATTAAATATACTAAGAATATGTCAAGAGCAATTGTTCTCACTCTCTCTCTCTTGCTTTCTCGCTCTCTCTCTCTTGCTTTCTCACTCCCTCTCTCTTGCTCTCTCTCTCTCTCTCTAGGCAGAGGTGAGATGACCGAGGTGCAGCCGGTGTTGGACTTTGCCTCGTCAGGAAGGTCTGGACGACGCAATGCTCTGCCTGACATTTTAGGCTCACCAGCAGGGGTTAACCCATCTGACCTCCCCCTGAAATTGACTGAACTGTCTCTCACAGGTCAGTCTTAATAGAAGTGTGTGTGTTGTTAGGATGATGTATAGTTTGTAAAATTAACATTTGCATCAATTTTGCAGTGCCCCCCCCCCCCCCCCCCCCAAGAGCCCTTCTGAAGCTCCAGATTCATCTTAATTAATTTCATATAAATTCCCATCTCTCAGTGATTGGATGGGTCTTTGTGCTGACTTGCTCAAATGCAAACACTTTCATTCCACTAAAAATAAACTCATCAGATGAAGAGCTTTCCATTCATCATCACTTACCAGTTTCTCAGTTTGATATCGAGCTCCTGATTCATAGTCATCAATCAGCCACCCAGCATGACCAGCCTTAATCTTTACCCACATTCAGATAAATCTATACTGATCCCAACCACAATTAGAGTGTTATCCTTGCTAAACACTTACTTCTAGTAAACTAATTATTAAGACCGGTTCCAGTGCCAGCCACAGTAGGATGGACTCCCCCTGCTGAGCCTTGGTTTTTAACCAAGGTTTTTTCCTTCTAGCTCAGGCCAGATAAGTTTGTCCTTGCCTCTAGGCCCCCTCAGGAACAATTCCATTGCAGAAGTACAGTTTCCACCTCCTGTGGTCATGTTGACCCACCTGTCCTCAACACCATTTCATCAGTCCATTTTTCTCCCCACATGGATCTAACAGACGGATCTCTAGCAAAAATTGGGTTTCATCCCTCCTTTCCTCTCCCCTCTTTTCATGTCATTTCATGAGGTTGTTGTCTTCATGAGGTTGTGGTCTTCACTCTCAAAGTGGAACCACCACCTCCCTACCTTTTCAGTACTATTCATCGACTACTACCCAAGAGTCTTTAGTGGGAGCTTGGTTCTCTCCACATTTTATAGTTCAACAAACTTTCTCAGGACATTTAGTTAACAGTGATCTGCACTTGCAAACTGACTTCCATCTTTATTAGCACAATGTTGTAGACAGGGAATGAGAGAAGTGGATACATGAAGGAAGAGGTAAAAATCATGATCCGAGCCAACATTGATTGAAGTGAAGCTTTAGTGTGTGGAGCAAGCTGGAGGCTCAGTGCTGGGCTTAAAGGCAGAGATCCTTAGCCGGTCTGTAGATTGCTGTGAGTGTGAGCCTTTAAGGCACACAAGCTCACTCTGGCTCACTCAAAATTCACCATCATTGTCTTCTTTAAGTAGTGATTTTTGCTGAGGCTATCTTCCACTTGATACCAGTTGAGGCACGATTCATTCACTACCATCAAGTATTGGGTACTTGGGTTGATTTCATCCAGGGACATATGCCTTTGTTGTCTGTCGATGGCGCTGGGTGTATCATTGACCTAAATGAGAGAGGCCCAGCATCATATATGCCATATACAGATGGGTAACCATTTAAAGGAAAACACCAGCATAGTGTCTTGGTAGGGTGGTGGCCCACCACAAATAACTAGAACAGCTTCAGACTGCTATGGCATAAACTCTGCAAGTCTCTGGAATAGAACTAGAGTGATTAACACCATTCTTCCAAAAGATATTCAGTTAATTGGTGTTGATGTAGAGAGCACTGCCTAAGACATCAGTCCAAAATCTCCCATAGGTATTCAACTGGGTTGGGCTCTCATGAGTACAAAGGCCATAGAATATGATTTACAACTTTTTCATATTCATCTAACCATTCAGTGACCCCTCATGACATCTGCTCAGTCTAAAAAAATTGTATTGATTTGCAGTGACCCTTCCCTCAAAAGGGAGAAGTGGACCCTAGAACTAGCATCATGATCACTGCAATGCATCACAGAAATGCAAAGTGATTTCTATGGATTGTGAAATATAATGGTGAATTATTAAATATGAATACTTACATTTGGGAGAACGTCCATACCTACAACTCCGCATGCCTTCCAGTCTAACTACCTATAAACTTTGTCATTCCTTAATTGTGACCGAGTTTTCGCTCCCACTACATTCCCATTTTGCTCCTCCCTACTATGTAACAATTCCTACCTAAGGCCTCTTTTATATTTTCTACTTCAGGAATGTATGTAAGTTTTATTGAGGGCTTAGCCCAAGGAATTAGGCAACTTACCCCTGGAGAATATTATTGAGATTTTTGCCATTTTGGATCCATTATGGATTTTATATTATCAGAAAAAAATTACTGTATTGGTGTTTTATTGAAGTGTTGGTTTTTTGGCATTAATCCAGTAAACATTAAGATGGTCTGGACAATATTAGGTTTAGGGTGAAAAAAATATTCATAAGGACCATGTACAAAAAAATTAAGGGATTGGCTTCCAAGTGGTTTAACAGAAAAGCGTTTGCCCTATCATTGGAAGACCACAAGTTTGAATTTTGAGGAACTAAATTGGTTGTTGTCTCTGGATGGGAGGGACGGGATACTCTCTGTCCCCTGTCAATCACGAACATTTTTGAGCTGGTGTATGCAGAAGAGGGTAGATAGCACAAGGCATTGTATGTTTTGGAGGAAGCACATGTTATGTAATCCTCACTCTCCCCAGTTCGTAGCTGTCGTATGATAGGGGAGAGGGGGTGGGTTGGGGTAATTTATTGGTAAATCCTAACAATGATGTAATGTAATCCTTTGTATAATAATGTAATGCTCTTGCTCTCTCTCTCACTCTCTCTCACTTTCTCACTTTTAGCAGATGGGTCAGGAGGAGTTCAGTCACCAACGTCAGAGGAGAACTGTTTGCCTGCAGAGAGCTCTGAGAGAAAGGACGAATCCTAAACACCTCCCAGTCTCAACTGCAGAAGCCCTGCAGTAACAGGAATAATAGTAGTAGGATAAGAGAAGACATATGAATATGATTTATCAGTAGCTGTGCTACTGGGATTGGGCCTAGATGTCATAATGTATTTACAGGAAGAATATTTGAGGAAAGTTCAGGATGTTCCAAAACAGAGGAATCTATAGTGCCGTATTAGAATGGGGTTATCTTATGTGTATATATAACAGTCTGGGGGGAAAATGACAAGATAATCAGTTTTTTTTTACTTTTAAAATGAATGGATGGTGAATGGAGACCACCATGTTTTCTTGTAAATCTTCTGAATACTATAAGTATCCCTAATACACTGGCAAACATTATGTCCTTTATCTCTGCCAAATCAGAATGATTTGTTTTGGAGAGAACGATATAGACATTGTTAATCTGAGTCTAGTGTATTATGTGAAAGAAAATAATTGCAGAAATGATAGAGTTGAGCATTTAAACAAAGTCTCTCATAATATTTGTCTGCCATTTGTCATATTTGACTTGCCATTGTAACATTTTGGCAAAGGCCACTAGAACAGCATTAAAGCAACTGTTTGGCTGAGCACATCATGGACAGCACATAATGTCATTTGGAAGCTCTTGGGTATGATAACTCTAACTCTTTTTCCATATTCACAACGAATGTGTTGCATAATGAGCCCTGTCCTCGGTCATGTGTCTCAGCCGTATTTCCATATGTGTTACTGTCAGGAGAAAGCTCTCTTTTGGTAACTCCAGCATTCAATTATCAGTTATGAGCACACATACTATCTTTTGTTTTCAGACAGAAAATTACTTTTTAATAATTACAAAAAATGTTTAATAATGAGTGGAATCAGCCTAGTGCAAGAGCAAAAAAAAAAATTAAATAGATGACGTTTAAAACAACACAAGGGCTTGAGTTTGATTTGCCTCAAAGAAAGTGTTTTTTTTTTTGTCTTTCTCCCCCCCCCCCCCCCAATACCCAAGTTGTCACTCGCAGCAGCATTGTAACTAGCATTTTGATCCACACTAGCTGTGTCAGAGGCACATTATTAGAAGTCAAACTGAATTCCATGCATCACACCACTCTTGATTCATGATCATAATCTACATGTCATGATGGTGAATTCTGTATATTTCTAGTATATTTCTATGTTTGTACAGTAGTAATTCATGTATTCATTCATCTTTAGTAACTTTATCCTGGTTAAAGTTGCAATGAATCAAGAGCCAATCCTGGGAATACTGGATGTGACTCAGGAACACTCAATTTCACCAGTGTCGCATTGTTCACACAAACAAGGATCACTTAAAAAGAACTCCTTAATCTGAACACTTATATATTTTGTGATTATGATGTTGCTGTTTGGAGATCCGCTTTGCTCAACATGTTAAAAAATTTAATATTGCCCAGTGCAAAGATGGATAACACCCATGCGATCAGGATACATGCATACATTCCCTGATTTTGCAGCCTATTCTCATGTTGCTCTGCTGTGTTTATCTTTCCATTTGGTGACAGTAAATTACTTTTGGGCAACGTTCTCAACCAACTTGTCGTTCATGTTTGAGCCAATATATCAACAAGTAACACTTACATGTAAGGACATGATATGGTATGGCCAACGGGCAAATTGTGATACTTACCAAACTTGTCATTCTTACCTCTGTACACATGAGAGCAGACTTCAGACTGCAGTAATGTTACAAACAAACCTATTATACAGAGTATCTGAAAAGTCAGGAAACAATAACGAATATAGCTGCAAGCAGCAATTAAGGGGCCAAGCACTTTCTGTCCCAAAGCAGTTCAAAAGTTTTGAGCAGATTTTCTAACTTAGAATTATAGCGACCCCCTAGAAAGGATTTAGACAAAACTTCTTAGTCTCTTAGGACAAGGTCATGTACTCCTCTGCAAAGTTTGGTGAATATACTTTACACTGTTGATATGATATGCCTTCTTTACCTGTTTGGTGACTTCACTGTCAAAATCATTTTGAGCATTATGGACTAACCGTACATCATATCGAATATCTGAGAACTTTTTTTTGAAGATGGTCTTACGATGCCGTGATTCAAAGTTGGTGATGATGGAACAAAGTTTGTAGGAGAAAAACAAAAAACTTTTTAAAAATATTCTCAATGGCAGAACATCTTGGTGTCTGTTGAACTCAGCTTGACCAAAATAGGAAAGTGGAAGGACGCTAGAGGTGTAAACCAAAATTGCTGTGAAAGGTATCTGAGACAGTACTCCATCACTGTGCCAAATTTCATGATAAGTATTAGAAGCATTTTGTGGGCTGCCATAGACTCCCATAGGAAATATAGTAGTAAGAAGAAGAAGAAAACACATCACTAAAGGGTGCCTATGTACCTTCAGTGCTTCGCCCCTAAATATGTTGATCTGAATATATTAAGCAAAATCTGCAAAAAAAACGTGATATAGTGACTGAAAAAATATTTAAGGATGAAGTCATCGAGGATACAGTACATTCGGAAAGTATTCACAGCGCTTCACTTTTCCCACATTTTGTGATGTTGCAGCCTTATTCCAAAATGGATTCAATTCATTATTTTCCTCAAAATTCTACAAACAATACCCCATAATGACAACATGAAAGAAGTTTGTTTGAAATCTTTGCAAATTTATTAAAAATAAAAAACAAAAAATGTACATAAGTATTCACAGCCTTTGTCATGGCACTCAAAATTGAGCTCAGGTGCATCCTGTTTTCACTGATCATACTTGAGATGTTTCTACAACTCTATTGGAGTCCACTTGTGGTAAATTCAGTTGATTGGACATGATTTGGAAAGGCACACACCTATCTATATAAGGTCCCACAGTTAACAATGCATTTCAGAGCACAAACCAAGCCATGAAGTCCAAGGACTTGTCTGTAAACCTCTGAGACAGGATTGTATCAAGGCACAGAAACATTTCTGCAGCATTGAAGGTCCCAATGATCACAATGGCCTCTATCATCAGTAAATGGATTGGAGGAGAAGGGCCTTAGTCAGAGAGGTGACCAAAAACCCAATAGACACTCTGACAGAGCTCCAGCGTGTCTCTAAGGAGAGAGGAGAACCTTCAAGAAGAACAACCATCTCTGCAGCACTCCACCAATCAGGCCTGTCAGAGAGTCAGAGAGGTGACCAAAAACCCAATAGACACTCTGACAGAGCTCCAGTGTGTCTCTAAGGAGAGAGGAGAACCTTCAAGAAGAACAACCATCTCTGCAGCACTCCACCAATCAGGCCTGTATGGTAGAGTGGCCAGATGGAAGTCACTCCTCAGTAAAAGTTTGCCAAAAGGTACCTGAAGGACTCTCAGTCCATGAGAAACAAAATTCTCTGGTCTGATGAAACAAAGATTGAACTCTTTGGCCTGAATGGCAAGTGTCATGTCTGGAGGAAACCAGGCACCAGTCATCAACTGGCCAATACCATCCTTACAGTGAAGCACAGTGGTGGAAGAATCAAGCTGTGGGGATGATTTTCAGCGGCAGGAACTGGGAGACTAGTCAGGGTTAGACATCTTTGATGAAAACCTGCTCCAGAGTGCTCTGGACCTCAGACTGGGGCGAAGGTTCATCTTCCAACAGGACAATGACCCTAAGCACACATACAAGATAACAAAGGAGTGGCTACAGGACAACTCTGTCAATGTCCTTGAGTGGCCCAGCCAGAGCCCAGACTTGAACCCAATTGAACATCTCTGAAAAAGATCTGAAAATGGCTGTGCACCGACGCTCCCCATCCAACCTGATGGTGCTTGAGAGGTCCTGCAAAGAAGAATGGGAGAAACCACCCAAAAATAGGTGTGCCAAGCTTGTAGCATCATTCTCAAAAAGACTAATAAATTTGCAAAGATTTCAAACAGACCTCTTTGATATTGTCATTATGGGGTATTGTTTGTAGAAATTTGAGGAAAATAATCAATCTAATCCATTTTGGAATAAGGCTGTTGCATAACAAAATGTGGAAAAGGTGCAGAGCTGTGAATACTTTTTGCATGCACTGTATGTTGTAAATAATAAATACAGAATTAAGTACGTATATGTAGTTTTACTCTCATTGGCTCCTGCCTTTTCAGACACCGTGTATAAAGTACATAGTTGTATGCTGATAAATGTTTTAATTTACATGAACATTTATGAACATCTACAATTCTGCCGAATTCGGGATTATACATGAAGATTCTTTTGATTTAATTATTTATTGTGATTCCTCAATAAATTAATGTATATTAAGTTATATAATATTCTTCATATATCATTCAATGAAATGAAGTACGTCAGATCTACCAATTGTGATCATTCCAAATTGGCTAATTCTGAACCCAATTTATTCACCCAATTAAATTAACCTGTGAAACTGATTAATATAGCCACATTGAATGGTTTGAGATAACTGCACACTCCCAGCAAATATTCCAAATAAATTGAGACTTGAAACATGATCAGCAAGTTAACTATTGGCCAAGACAAATCATATAGAAGTGCACGTCTTGTGCAAGATTTATTAAGGGCTCGAAATGTTGGATCATTTCGCTCATCTAAAGAAATCTTTGGCACAATTAAATTTAAGTAGGCATAGATCAGTCTCCTTTTTTAACAGACTGATATATAAACCACACTGAAATTATGCATGCACAGTCCTCTTGCAATTATGCTGTTGGTGGCAATGGTAATAAAGCCCCCAACCCCCCAGTCTATCACTAGACATTACTAAAGATAAGACATTTTACTATTTTTTTTAATTAATTGAAGGACTTAAATGCTGAAATATTTTTAGAAATACATCATGCAATTTTCTGTATCCTGTGTTTGAGTTATGGACTTGTTGTCTTGGTAACAAGTCCAACAACAGCTTTGAAGAACTGACTTGAACAATCTGATCTAGACAACTCAGTAATCCATGTATGAAGAACAGGCCTATATATTATTTATCTTGCTGTATGTGAATCTGATTCTGCCTGTTAGGTATATTTAAGCCATAATAAATGCACAGATTTTATAATTGATTTTTTTGTTTCATATTCATTGCAAATAGATCATTTTGTAATCAAATCAGTTACCCGGACTGTTTATACAAATGAAAACTGGTTAAAACTGTTAATAAAATAATTGTTACAAATTGTTTGTCTGTCCAATAGTTCCTTGTGTTATTATTGCTAAATGTGTTGATTTTACCCTTGCATGATGCCTTTTTTTCTTGCCTGTAGATCATTGTGAAAGTAAAAAGGATCTGTTTATGACCTCATGGCAAGTCCCCAAACTCTGAGTATTGACTTTCCAAAGTACCCATGTGTTTATAGTAATGTCATGTATTAGTAGTTTAATTCCAGTGTTTACAGGGAAGGGATTCTGGGACATCATTTTAAAATAACCATGTATGGTTTTGAAAAACAATGTCTTGCATATATATGTGATCTAATAAGGAATTTCCCTTTTCTGAACACTAGATGGAGGCCTGTCCTTTCAGCCTACATATTTACTCGAAGAAACCATTTGATAAAAGCAGAGGCAAAGAACATGCACAGAAAAAAAAGTCATAATTTCTACTGTTATCATTTATGGTCAACATGAAGCACAAGTCCACCATACCTTTTAATTTCCCAGAATAGAATATTATCAATAAATATAAAGGAAATTATGTATGATTGTACTTTTCTTCCTTTTTGTTCCTTGTCTTATTCTTTGCCATTGCATGCATGCTCAATTGGGTTAAGGTCTGGTGATTGACTTGACCTTCCACTTTTCCCCCCTGACAAAGTCCTTTGTTGAGTTAGCAGTATGTTTTGGATCATTGACTTGCTGCATGATAAAGTTCCTCCCGATTGACTAGGTTTGCATCTCTCTCTAAACTGGCAGACAAAATGTTCCTGTAAACTTCTGAATTCATTCTGCTTCTACCATCATAAGCTATATCATCAAAAAAGATAAGTGAGACTGTTTCAGAAGCTGCCATTCAAGCACAAGCCATGACACTACCTCCACCATGCTTGACTGATGAGTTTGTATGTTTTGGATCATGAGCAGATACTTTCTTTCTCCATACTTGGTGGTGATCATATTTCCATCACTTTAGTAAAGGATAATCTTGGTTCCAGAACTTTTGTGGCTCATCTCTATTTCTTTGTTAATTCCAATCTGGCTTTACTTCTTTCTAGATAAATGTTTACAATTAAATTATCAGCTATTTTTTTTTCGACTTTTCCAAGCTTGAAATTAGTTAAATGTCCAGAAATAGGTTTAATAATTATATATTTTCACTTCCTAAGATGTCATTGCAGTGCATGAACTTGTGAAAAGATCGCATTCTATCAGTCAAAAGAAATTGTAAAGACTTAACTTAGAAACCCATGGAATCTCAAAAACACCTTCTGAAATTTCATGAAGAGATGCATCATATGTCAAAGCTGTTATTAAAGCTTAAATAGCATATTTTGGTAACAAAAGAATAACAAAAGAAAGATCAGTAAGTGCTTTATTGCTACAGGCATTTAGACGAACCCCACTGCACTAGTCTATGTCATTCTTTTTGATGCAGCAAAGTTAGTGTTGGTTGCATTAATCCATCCTCTACCGCTTACTCCTTTATCAGGGTCACAGGGAACCTGGAGCCTATCCCAGGAAGCATCGGGCACAAGGCGGGGAACACAGTCCATCGCAGGGCACACAATCACATACACACACACACCATTCATACACTACAAACACTTTAGACATGCCAATCAACCTACCATGCATGGTTTCGGACTGGGGGAGGAAGCCGGAGGAAGCCCTCGACGCATGGGGAGAGCATGCAAACTCCGCACACACATGGCCCTGCAGGACTTGGGACCCCGAGTCCCTGGAGGTGTGAGGCGAATGTGCTAACCACTAAGCCACCATGCGCCCCGTGTTGCTTACTTTGGGGTCGTCCATATATTACGTCATCAAATTTTCAGCCATTTTTAAACCCGCCTCCCTCAATGATGACATCATCATCTTAGATGTACACTTTTACTTTTTTACTTTTACTTTTAGGGGGTCTGGGGCTGCCATGTGTCGTCGGGAATTATCTCCTAATATTTTGCACATTGTTAAAATACCACAGAAATACTGACTTTCACATGCACATACTGTGGCGTATAATACGTATAATACGCCACAGGATGTGCGTGTGACGTCAGTATTTCTGTTTGTTTGTTATTTTGGCAATTTGCAAATATTTTAGTAAGTAAATAAGTAAATGGTGAACATGACA
>JAFFST010052784.1:15689-29115 GCA_022414735.1 Noturus placidus
TTTTCAGTTTTTTATTTGTTGAAAAAGTTTGAAATATCCAATAAATTTCATTCCACTTCATGATAGTGTCCCACCTGTTGTTGATTCTTCACAAAAAATGACAGTTTTATATCTTTGTGTTTGAGGCCTGAAACGGGGCAAAAGGTCGAACAGTTCAAGGGGGCCGAATACTTTTGCAAGGCACTGTAGCAGAAAGCAGCACAAACAAAAAACACCCTCTAAACCACCAACATCCCACACCATTCTCACTCCTCTTTCTCTCTAAACCACCAACACACATGTAACCACCTCCATCATCCCACACCACTCACTCCTCTTTCTCTCTAAACCACCAACACACATGTAACCACCTCCATCATCCCACACCACTCACTACTCTTTCTCTCGAAACCACCAACACACATGTAACCACCTCCATCATCCCACACCACTCACTCCTCTTTCTTTCTAAACCACCAACACACATGTAACCACCTCCATCATCCCACACCATTCTCACTCCTCTTCCTCTTTAAATATGGTCGCCATTTATTGATGTCATCCTGGGAGGGGGGAGCAAAGCAGGCTAGGGCAGGCTGGAAACTCTGGGAGGGAGTTCAGACCTGCACAAAAAATATGGTACAGCACACACACACACACAAAAAAACCTTCCCACCCCAAAGATAGCAGGTTGTAACATTTACTTTTTTTTTTTTTTTTACTTTTTATTTTAAAAGGTATTTCCACTTCTGCAGTGTACACATGATTAATTTATTCCCACATGATTTTTACACATGATTTTTACATGACTATATTTTTCTAATTTACTATTTTTTACATGATTCATTTATTTTTATATAAAATCATGTGCTTGATTTTACACATGATTCATTTATTTACACATGATCAATTCCTTTTGATTTCCTCCATTCTCTCCTCCTGTTCATCCTTTTGTCTTCCTCTTAGTAGTGCCCCACCGTCTCGCTGATGACATCATCGTCTCAGAGGCATGATGTGATGGTAACGTAGTCTGATTCAGCATGTGGTAGAGGAACCTTCCCCCACATCTTATCTTATATTATCTTATCTTATCTTATCTATATATTCTATCTTTTTCTAACTTATATTGTTCTGCTTGCTCTCAACTTGAGAGTACATCAGGAGCAATCAAATTAGCTGTTATTTAAAACTTAAAGATGTAAAGACCTTAAGACAGTTTAGAGAGACATGGCAAGATTATTAGATCAGGAAGCAGAAGTTGCATCAATACCAGTGCATTCAAAGTAAGCACAGGGTTTACACTACCCCACGTGACTGAAAGAAACCCGCCCATGTGTGTTATTGTCACCAAAACATGTACAATAACTGCATGGCTTAATAATGATGAGCAAAGGTTGCATCTCTATAGTTTAGGGAGAATATTATAAACAAAATAACACATGCTAAATTTTCAAGATAATGAAATTAATGAAATAATTTATCAAGTTTAAATAATAATAATAATTGTTATTATTCTTATTCTTATTATACTGTATATAATTACTTATATTTTAAATCAAAAGATGAATGAGACAATAGATCAACCTTTATTTCTTTATATTTACAGTGCCTTGCGAAAGTATTCGGCCCCCTTGAACTGTTCGACCTTTTGCCCCGTTTCAGGCCTCAAACATAAAGATATAAAACTGTAATTTTTTGTGAAGAATCAACAACAGGTGGGACACTATCCTGAAGTGGAATGAAATTTATTGGATATTTCAAACTTTTTCAACAAATAAAAAACTGAAAAATTGGGCGTGGAAAATTATTCAGCCCCTTTAAGTTAATACTTTGTAGCGCCACCTTTTGCTGCGATTACAGCTGTAAGTCGCTTGGGGTATGTCTCTATCAGATTTGCACATCGAGAGACTGAAATTTATGAAATTTATTTTTTCCACTTCATGATTGTGTCCCACCTGTTGTTGATTTTTGACAAAAAATTACAGTTTTATATCTTTATGTTTGAGGCCTGAAATGTGGCAAAAGGTTGAACAGTTCAAGGGGGCCGAATACTTTCACAAGGCACCGTACATCTATGTGTTAAATGACTTAGAACATGGTACCTTTTGTTTGAACCCACCCATTTTTTCAAGCGATTAAAAATATTGGTGTATGTGACTGAGAAGCGTTTCATGCTGCCCAGGTGTGTCCTGTAAAATTGAGTGTTTAAATAATAAATAGCTCTGAATGTCTTCTTTTGGACTGAGCCCTTGGATTTGCCTGTGAAGATGACATTTGTTGTTAAAAAGGATAAACCAACATGAAAACCAGAGTGCTGTCTATGGGAGAAAAGCGGGCATTTGGAGGCTGAGAAAGGAAGGATAATCTATCAGTCATTGCACAAACTTTGGGCACAGCCAATAAAATAATTTGGAATGTCCTGAAAAAGAAGTGAACTGCTGGTACAGTATATTAAAAACAAGACATGGAACTGGTCAGCCAAGGAAAACAACAGCAGTTGATAACAGAAACATGGTGAGAGCTGTGACAAAAAACCCATATCACAAGATGCAAACCACTCATCAGCTGTAAAGATCAGAAAGCCAGATTGGAATTTGAAAAGAAATACAGAAATGAGTCACAAAGATCTGGAATCAAGATTAACCTCTACCAAATTCATGGAAAGGCCAAAGTGTGGAAAAAGAAAGTATCTGTTTATGATCCATAACATAGAAGCTTATCAGTCAAGCATGGTGGAGGTAGTGTCATGGCTTGTGCGTTGTCATGAAAATTAGACAACACTCACAAACTCGACCTTTGAAGGGAAAAAGGTTTATTACAGAAAGATGGTTAATAGAGGATAGAATAAAGAAGGATAGGATAACGAGAGCGCTCTGATGCGCTTGTGCTGAACCAATACTATATATATGAAAAGCAGAGCATGACACACTTCTGTGTACCGATTGGAAGCAGTTTGAGACAATTCAACCAGGCTTTGTTTTAGGATCTTGGAAGATGTGCAAACGAACCTTGAATAGAAGAACATGTTTATGTCTCTGTAAGCAAATAAACATTCTGTACTGATCTCAGTGACATGACATGGACTTCTTAGGCATTATCCTCAGATGAACAGAAAAAGAACAACAGGAAAACTATTACAAAGTAAAAATGAGTAATGTCCCTCACAGCATGCATGGCTGCTTCTGGAACAGTCATCTCACTAATCTAGATTGATGATGTAGCTCATGATGGTAGCAGCAAACAGAATTCAGTAGTCCACAAAAACAACATGCCAAGTTTACAGAGAAATGCCTCTGATCTAATTGGGAGGAACGTCATCATTCAGCAAGACAACGAACCAAAACACACTGCCAACTCAACAAAAGACTTCACCAGGGGGAAAAAGTGGAAGATTTTATACTGGCCATGTCAGTCACCAGACCTTAACCCAACTGAGCAGTATTTCACCTCCTGAAGAAGAAACAGAAGAGAGAAAGCCCCGGAAACAAATAACATCTGAAAGAAACTGCAATACAAGCCTGGAAAAGCAACACTAAAGAAAAAGGCAACAATTTGGTGACGTCAGGGAGTCGCAGGTGTGATGCAGTTATTGCAAGCAAGAGATATGCAACCAAATATTAACTGTTATTTATTTTTATTTACTTTTAGACTATCTGTTAAGACCTTGCTGTTCCAAAACTTTCACTGGGGACTGGGCACACTCATAAGACAGCATAAAGTTGATGTAAATCTATTAACTTAATTTATGTTTTTTGTAACAGACAGGAATATCACTCTGTCTCTTCACTGAGCTCTTCTTCTATTCAGCTGTCCTTGAAATATAAGATCTCAAGAAGTCTACTCTGTTGGAACTTGTTAGTGAGATGGTCTAAGGCAGAGCACATCTCTGGGTGCCGTTTGTGTGTGTGTGTGTGTGTGTGTGTGGTGGAACATGGTAGAACGAGAACACTGCAGGTACTGCTACTGTAGAAAAATTCATGTACATGTCTAGATCAAGAAAATGACTCTTGACTTTATAAACAACTTTCCAAAAAATATATATATTTTTTTACCTGACT
Source organism: Noturus placidus (assembly GCA_022414735.1). Lineage (NCBI taxonomy): Eukaryota > Metazoa > Chordata > Actinopteri > Siluriformes > Ictaluridae > Noturus > Noturus placidus. Next base: position 19,727 of record JAFFST010052784.1, read on the forward strand.
ACAATTGACATAATTAATCCAAAAATCTTCTATATATGAGGATGGCATTTTTGAACAGCTAACCAACCCAGTGAGCTATGCTGAAGTGAACACCACCTCCATTATCAACAATATACATAGTTAGTGTTGCCGTTAGCTGTTCTTATTTAAAACGAAACAAAACTATTAACTCTGAAAAAAATATCTATTCTATTCTGTTTTCCTTCTTTTTGTAACACGTTGTGATACATGCAAACGAGCATGCATTAGCTCCTTTTCCCCTGAAAAGAGCTCGCAATGGAGGTCCTTGGTGGTTGTTTTGGTCTTGTCTGGACTTGTCTGGGGTGCTGAACAACTACACTTCCCAGAAGCCCGGGGCGTAAATAGAAGTAGCCAATAGGAGAGATGCTCAGGGATGACGACATTAGATTTGGTCTTCATATGCGCGAAGTAACGTCGTGTGGAGCTAGACATCGGCGCGAAAGCGACAGAGGCATAAAAGGTGGGTGTCCATGTGGAAGATCATTGATTAACCAAATAAAAGTGTGTGCATTTTTAAATGTTCAAATACGGAGTCTGGTGGCGGCTTGTTTGATGTTTATGAAGTCGATAGTAGTGCACTACTCATTCATGAATATTCATGCAGTGCACTACTACATCACTGGCTCGATAGCATATATAAATAACACATTGTTAGCTCTCGTGCCCTTTAGTTGGGAGGTTTTTTTTTATTATTAAAGAATTGAGATTTCTATCTCGGACCCTTTTTCACCATGGATAAAACAATCCCAGTACTTGTTTACCATTCAGCACGTGCTCTCTTGTTGTTTGCTCGGAGTTACTCTGTGTTTGTTGTTTCTGCTTCAGCCGACATTTTGTGATCACAGAAGGCATCTGTAAAAAATAAATAAATAAATTTCGGAAATCGTATAGTCTTAGATCTTTTGTGTAGACTCAGTCATGCAATTGTCCATGCGACAAGCTATTTTCAGGATGAACTTGACCTAGTCTGGGATCAAGAGCTTGTGTGTGTGAGAGAGAGAGAGAGAGAGAGCGCGCGCGCGCGAGAGAGAGAGACACAGACAGACAGACAGGCGGTGTCTCGCGCTCTTTGTTTGGCGCTGTTCTCCATGTGGCTCTTCCCTGGTGCTGTTTGTGTTTTGTTGCACTGTTCATTAAATATACGGCAAACTTTTTTTTTTTCTTTAGACGATGCACGGCAGTTAAGGAGAACATTGTGCTTGCAATTTGCGCGCTTGTAGGGGTTTTATTTGTTTATTTTCCTCCCACATTGCATGGCGCGCTCGTGTTCTCACTTTCTTCACTGTGTTGTGTGTAACTTTCAAGCGGAAGAAACCGTAAGCGCGCGCGCCTTTTCACTCGAGGACTGTGTGGCATTTTTTTTTTCCTTTTCTCTCCCCCCTCACATATTGCGCGCCAAATTTCAGTGCAGCTCACGTCACCTCACCCCTCTCTCTCTGTCTCTCTGTGTGGGCTAATCCACAAGTTCCAGTCCCCAAACACATCCCACAAACACATGCATGGTTGAATTATTATTAATTTTTTTTTAAATTTTATTTATTTTTGATGCGTGTCCATTTTTCAAGTTGCCAGAAGAGGGCACAACAAGTGCTGTACACCTAAAGTGATCTCCTTTCCCTTCAGGTGTAAGTCTCATCTCTGCTATCTTCTGATACAATGGCTGCTAGTGGTAAGGAGATGAATTTTCTTGTCTTAGCTTTGCTTTACTTGCCCGTACCATTTTGAAGCGTTGTAAATGTTTTAGCATTTCTTTTATTATTTGCTTTTAGATATTAAAGTGAAGGAGCTGGACAAGCGGGCCTCGGGCCAGGCCTTTGAGGTCATTCTGCGTGATCCTGCCCCAGAAGCAAAAGCAGACTTCCCCCTTTCTCCTCAGAAGAAAAAGGATTGGTCACTGGAGGAAATCCAGAAGAAACTGGAAGCAGCCGAGGAAAGGCGCAAGGTACATCTCAAACAACCATGTCTGTTCGAGGTGTCAATATCTAGAGACTGCAGCGATATCAGACTCCTATGCTGTTTTACTCGGTTAAAGCAGTGGTCAGGCTAAACTAAAGGTCCAATTCACTGAAGGGGAAAGGGCACAGGACATGAAAGATGCATTTGTTTCTTGTAGCAGTTACTTGTTCTTTGCATTGACTTAAAGTCAGATTTATCTTGTGAATTTATGAGCTCCAGGTTTGTGAGCCAGTAGAAAACGAAGTGGGACTAGAATTTCTTGTCAGTTTTTGTGCGCATGTATGTATCTCGCACACGAGTACACCCCTCACATTTATGTAAATATTTGATTATATCTTTTCATGTGACAACACTGAAGAAATGACACTTTGCTACAATGTAAAGTAGTGAGTGTACAGCTTGTGTAACAGTGTAAATTTGCTTCCCCTCAAAATAACTCAACACACAGCTATTAATGTCTAAACCACTGGCAACAAAAGTGAGTACACCCCTAAGTGAAAATGTTCAAATTGGGCCCAATTAGCCATTTTCCCTCCCCGGTGTCATGTGACTTGTTAGTGTTACAAGGTCTCAGGTGTGAATGGGGAGCAGGTGTGTTAAATTTGTTGTCTTCGCTCTCACACTCCCTCATACTGGTCACTGGAAGTTCAATATGGCACCTCATGGCAAAGAACTCTCTGAGGAGCTGAAAAAAAGAATTGTTGCTCTACATGAAGATGGCCCAGGATATAAGAAGATTGCCAAGACCCTGACATTGAGCTGCAGCACGGTGGCCAAGACCATACAGCGGTTTAACAGGACAGGTTCCACTCAGAACAGGCCTCGCCATGGTCGACCAAAGTTGAGTGCACGTGCTCAACGTCTTATCCAGGGGTTGTCTTTGGGAAATAGACGTATGAGTGCTGCCAGCATTGCTGCAGAGGTTGAAGGGGTGGGGGTCAGCCTGTCAGTGTTCAGACCATACGCTCCACACTGACCATACGCTCCACTCCACACCATCAAATTGGTCTTCATGGCTGTCGTCCTAGAAGGAAGCCTCTTCTAAAGATGATGCACAAGAAAGCCCACAAACAGTTTGCTGAAGATGAGCAGACTAAGGACCTGGATTACTGGAACCATGAATGCCAACATGTACTGTGACATACTGAAGCAGAGCATGATCAGTATGCAGTTTTCCAGCATAACAACCCCAAACACACCTCCAAGAGGACCACTGCCTTGCTTAAGAAGCTGGGGGTGAATTTGATGGACTGGCCAAACATGTCTCCAGACCTAAACCCTATGGGGCATCCTCAAATGGAAGGTGGAGGAGCAAAAGGTCTCTAACATCCACCAGCTCCGTGATGTCGTCATGGAGGAATGGAAGAGGCAACCTGTGAAGCTCTGGTGAACTTCTTGTCCAAGAGGGTTAAGGCAGTGCTGGAAATTAATGGTGGCTGCACAAAATATTGACACTTTGGGACCAATTTGGACATTTTCACTTGGGGATGTACTCACTTTTGTTTCCAGTGATTTAGACATTAATGTCTGTGAGTTATTTTGAGGGGAGTAAATTTACACTGTTACACAAGCTGTACACTCACTACTTTACATTGTAGCAAAGTGTCATTTCTTCAGTGTTGTCACATGAAAAGATATCATCAAATATTTACAAAAATGTGAGGGGTGTACTCACTTGTGAGACATGCATACATGCATGCATAGACATTATTTTTGTTTGTGTTATATATAATTATACTGGTAATTACTTTGAGCACTCAAAGTAAATATATTCCTGAAATTTTATTACAAAAGTAAACAATACGACTTGTACCATGAAAATGTGATTTAAAAAAATGAAATGAATATAATTGGTTTTTTTACTATATTGAAGTAGATGATTCATCCAAACTGAGCCAAAAAGAAACACTCCTGATTAAGAAGAAATTGAAACCTCTAAAAAGAAACGCAACAAAATTGGTCAATGATTTTTATTTTGTCTCTAGAGGCTGCTCTCATACTGTATGACGGCAGACCCTTCTCATCTGCTTCTACAACAGAGGCAAGCAGGAAAAACATTGTGATTTTTGCACATAACCAAAAGTTCCAACGACCGGTTAGCAGTGCAAATGGATTGGCAAAACCAATCAATCTGTTGACCACTACTTTATGAATCCTAAATTAAAATATTTCTGCAAATTCCAATTGCCACAGTTAAAATTGCCAAAGTTAATTTATTATTTATTTATTTTTTTAAAATTGTACCATCCTGTCTATCAATTATACTGTGGCTAAAAGTCTGTGGACACCTGACCATAACACCATGTGAATGTCTTCCCCAAACTCCTAATTAATGGCCATGGTTTTGGAATGGGTGGTTCAGTACTCTGGTGTCCACATGCTTTTGGGCATGTTGTGTATGCTAGTTCCGCTAGGACTTGCTTGTTGGTACCTCTGTGTATGTTGACCTTTTCTGGCAGACATATTGTTGGTGGAAATGTATCATATAGAATAATATAAAACTATGGAACTTGACTGACTTTCTAATGTACCTGAGAGCCTATTATTTGATGTATTTTGTCCCTTTTTTTTTTTAAAGTGTTGCTAGCATGACTAGTGACACTATCTAGAAATGTCAGTGTTGCATCACAACTTGTGATCTGTCGAATAATTTTTGACTACCAGCCAAGTATGTACCACAAGTGAACTCTTCCTTTGAACAAACTGCACACCACCCAACTGAACATGTCTTAACACCTCTAGGTCTGTTCATGCCTCTTAATGTCACTAATGTAAGTACAAATCCTGAAGTTAATCCTAATTGGATTATCTCCTTTGCAGTCTCATGAAGCTGAATTTCTGAAGCACTTGGCTGAGAAGCGTGAGCATGAAAAGGAGGTACAGCAGAAAGCTCTGGAGGAGAACAACCACTTCAGCAAGATGGCGGAGGAGAAACTTAATCAGAAAATGGAAGCCACTAAAGAGAAGCGTACAGCGATAATGGCAGCCATGACCGAGAAGTTCAAAGAGAAGGTACAGTCTAGTTTATTTGTTTTTAGCTTTAGTCATTTTTTTAAAGCTTTTATATTGGTTTTATTTGACTAATTGTATTTCTGTTGTAGGATAAGAAGCTGGAAGAGGTCCGGAAAAACAAGGAGAACAAAGAGGCAGAGACTTGATCTGCTGAGTTCATCTGTTAAAATAATAAACATCCAAAGATGTATATATATTTTTTTTTGTTTCTTCACTGTGTTCATGTCTCCTCTTCCCCACCAATGGTTGGTGGGGAAATTAGGAAAAGTGAATCCTTCCACCTGTACTTTCTGGTGTTTAGCTATAGTTTGTATTGGTGCTCTTGTGTGGGGTTTCTTTTTCTTTTCTCTTTTTTTTCAATTTACATGTGACTCAGTTGTTTGCTGTTCTCTGATGTGCTTTTTGATATTGGTCAAAGTCTTGGCATTTTGAAGGAAGCATGTTTGTCATGCATTAAGGTCCTCAAAGTTTCTATTAATGCAACCTGCACTGTTGATATGCTTATCAGTTCATTCGGTTTGCGCACTTATGTAGCACAGTGGGTTTCCCTTTTTTTTTTTTTTTTTTTTTTTTAGCTATGGGTTCTCTATCACTGCTGTTTGGCATGGTTTTCTTTATTCCTGATACTGCTAGTATTGCTGTGTAACTGCAACCCCACCCTAATTTTTTTCCCCCTTTAAATATGTGGCCAGTTTTGCGTTACTGCTGCAAAGATGATTTAAGGGTTAATTTTGAATAGGCACAGGTCAGTTGTATTTTTCGCTAGGCTTTAAGGGATAAGGCTCTACTGTATTAGTAGAATGCAGAAGAGCAATATCTTTTTGCTGTTTTTACCTCCAGTGGGGGGAAAATAAAATGCATTAAAAAAAAAAAACATTCAAAGATCAAACTCTTTGTACTGGGGTTATTGATGTTTAAAATGTTTACTTTCTTCGGGAGCAATTCCAGTAGTGATTGTATTCTTTCAGACCCTTAATTGCTCCGAAATGAATGGGAAATTTTGAAACCCAGGTTTCCTCGTTGCCGGAGTTAAAACAGCATTAATATGTACACATTGATAGCATAGATTTAGTTGCAATGCATTATGCAGTCCCTCCATCATTTAGTGATTTTTGTGATCACAGAAATTAACAATCATGCAAACTCTGCAATATTCTTAAACTGTACGCTGCTCTGAGTTATTGCAAATTTTCTGCAGCTTTGGGCCAAGATGTGTCGTGATAATTACAATACATATTTCGCTAACACGCCTCTTTGATTTGTACACGAGTACAAAAGGTCTAATTTAACAACAATCACTGCAAATTCGGGTTGGGTTTTTTTTCTGCAAACAAAAAAGCACAACACTCAAAGTTGCATAGCAAATTTAGGGGGTTGGGGGGAGCTGCAGTAAAATCAAGCATTTTGGGTGCAACAATCTTAAAGCCTGTATGTACTGATTTATTTCTTGACATTGCTGATATTTTCTGTCCCTTTCAACAGATTGGTGGTTTTTTTTTTCTTTTCCTAAAGGGCTGAAACACTATGTTAATTTATATACAGTACTGTCATGTGCACTGTAGAGTATTTTGACCAAAAAAAAAAACACAGATCTTAATGATCCACAATAGAAAATGATTGCCAATGTGATTGGGCGATTCACTTCAGGTACTTGGGTACGATTCACATTGCTATAAGGCAGGAAAACTCAACTAAAACTAGACCAATCTCATGTGTTAAATTATCTATTTAGATATAATTAAATATATTTTTAAATAGGTTAATTCAAAGTAATATTTCTATATATACATATTCTCAACATATTTGTTACGAATACACAAATGCACATTTGTGGCAGCAGCACAAGGCAGAACAATATGCAGATACAGTTTCAGATAAAATCAGAATGGGGAGAAATGTATTTTAGAGACTACTGATGTGGGATTTTCACACATGATAGTCTGTAGAGTTTACACAGAATGGTAAGGAAAAACATCCTGTTAGTGGCAAGATCTGTGGACGACATTGACTTGTTGATGAGGGAGGTCAGGAGAATGGCCAGATAGATTCAAGATGACAGGTAAGCTACTGTAAGCCAACTAACCACCTTTTATAACCATGGTGAGCAGAAAAGCATCTCAGAACCGCATCAAATGCCACAAGCATTCTGTTTGATGGGATGGTAAACTTTTGATTTTGCTATTGATTTTACACACTGTTCTGCTGGCTGATTGGGTTAATCACATGAATGTACAGGTGTTCCTAATAAAGTGGACCCTTAAAGAACTAGCTCGTCTAATGATATGTCTCCCTCTAGAGGTAGCAAGGCTCCCTTGCGCTCTACAGACAAAGCAACCCCTAATTCTATATGGTGCCTAAGATGTGTCACTTTTGGACTGTGCAGTCAATACAAGATTTTTTTGTTTAATTAGCATACTTACTAGACTGTTAAGAATTATAAGAAATATCCCAGATTGGATGCCTTTTTTAAATTAAAAAAATGTTTTTTAGTTATCTGTTACATGACATGTTTTGCGCTCATCTCAGACAGGAGGATGTAATCCTTTAATGCCTCCTGGTCCTGTGTGCCATTGTTTTTGCCATATGTTTTTTTTTTTTTTTTTACCAGGCTCAGATAATGGCATTTGAGCCAAACAGACTTGTTTGCTTATGTGAATTAACAGCCCCAGTAATTTCCCAGTCTTTTGCCATGACACATAAATTCTATATTTTGAGATCATTTGCACCATTTCCCTGCTGCATTTAAACCCTGCATCACACACAGTGTATTTAGTTTGTGTCTGAGCTGCAGTTTGTGTGATTAGTTACAATGTTGTAGTAAATTTCACAGTAATTTTAGACACATTGCAGTCGCATCAAGTCACGTTTTGTGTTGCAGCTTCTCACATACGTACATCTGACCCCCACTTGCCAGTTTATCATATGCTTTATGTTACATATAGTATCTCACAAAAGTGAGTACACTCCTCACATTTTTGTAAATATTTCATTATCTTTTCGTGTGACAATACTGAAGAAATGACACTTTGCTACAATGTAAAGTAGTGAGTGTACAGCTTGTATAACAGTGTAAATTTACTGTCCCCTCAAAATAACTCAACACACAGCCATTAATGTCTAAACCACTGCTGTGAGATACTGTACATGTGACAGCTTTTCCAGTTAAATTGCTTGACAGTGTACATATTACATACAATTGTTTGCACTGGTTTCTACTCATATGCTTATATCAATATAAAACAGTGCATTTATTGTAAACTTTCAGATGCTGTGTTATTTATCCAATATTTGATAACTTGTCTAGTTAGCATGTACCATCCTGTGTATTTATTCTCCTACAGTATGTACTGACATTACATAAATGTAGCTTTGTTTACTGTGCTCTTGTATTATTAAAGGACATTAAAGGACGTGATGCAAGCTTCCATTTTTGTGGCTTTTGATAACTCATCAGAAAGGTTTCAGCATACTATCTGAGTCACATAGCACTAGGTTATGATTTGGACTGGATTGGATTTTTCATATTTTTATTTATTTAGCATGAACAGACGTTCAGTATGCCATTGTAGTATCATACTGTAGTAGGGTAGTCGTGGCTCAATGGTTAAGGCTCTGAGTTACTGACCAGAAGGTTGAGGGGTTCAAGCCCCAGTTCCTCCAAGCTGCCCCTGTTGGGTCCTTGACCAAGGCCCTTACCTTACCAGGGGTGCTGTATCATGTCTGACCTTGCGCACTGACCCCAGCTTCCTAACAAACAGGGATATGTGAAAAAAGATTTTCACTATGCTGTAATATACAAGTGACAAATAAATGCTGCTGCTAGTAGTATAATACAGATGCTGTTCCTATTTTCGGTGGTACTTCCAAGATGGCCTCAGCTAGCTCTCACTAAATTATATCTTCTTGTTATTTTATTATATGTTAGTTTATTTCACTATTTAATCTTAAAATGTTAACACCTGATGCTAGCTATACCACATTTGGTTACACTGTATATACTGTATAATGACTAACATTGAATGCAATTTAATTTATTCAACAGTAATCTCTTTATCCTGGTTAGAGTATGTTTTTGGGAGGTGGGTGAAAATCAGTGTAATACCCAGTAGAACCCCTTGCAATTTCAAAGAGACAATGCCAAACTCTGCACTACACCAGCTGTATAGAAACAAACAATGTGAAGTGGCAAACACTGAAGTTTCACCAGAGAATATGAAGTGCTGTGGACAAGGATGTTATGCTGAGTGGGAGTATACAGTGCCTTGCGAAAGTATTCGGCCCCCTTGAACTGTTCGAACTCTTGCCACATTTCAGGCCTCAAACATAAAGATATAAAACTGTAATTTTTTTGTGAAGAATCAACAACAGGTGGGACACAATCATGAAGTGGAACGAAACTT
>JAFFST010052784.1:33829-44792 GCA_022414735.1 Noturus placidus
TATCGCAAACGCTTGGTTGCAGTTGTTGCTGCTAAGGGTGGCCCAACCAGTTATTAGGTTTAGGGGGCAACCACTTTTTCACACAGGGCCATGATGGTTTGGATTTTTTTCTCCTTTAATAATAAACACCTTCATTTACAAATTGGATTTTGTGTTTACTTGTGTTGTCCTTGACTATTGTTTAAATTGGTTTGATGTTCCGAAACACTTAAGTGTGACAAACATGCAAAGGAACAGGAAATGAGGAAGGGGGCAAACACTTTTTCACACCACTGTATTTTGGTGCTTTCCAATGTGATGCCTCTTGAGTAAGAATTTAAAGTATCTTTAAATCAGTGAAGGTGGCAAAGTAGAGTCAGTGTGTGGGGTGTGCAAGATGATGGATCATTAAGTGGATACTTGCAAACAGTTAAGCAGAGGCTATATAGAAATAAAGGTGAATCAGGGGGTTGGAATTTGTTATGTAATTGACTAATTGAGCTACAGCATGGTTGAGGAACAACAATTTTACAGACTGTCCTTGTTGAACCTGCTGGAGGTTTGAATAATCTGACCTAGTTGCCCAGAGACTTCCAAGGATTTGCATCAGTACTTACAATGGGGGAAATGTGTATTGAACACGTCACCATTTTTTTTTCACAGTAAATATATTTCCAATAAGGTTATTCACATAAAATTTTCACCAGACATCAAAAATAACTCAAGAAATCCGGAAATAAAAAGAATTCACAACATTAAAGTCCATAAATAAAGTTATGTGTAATAAAGTGACCACGCTAAGAAAAAGCAGTTCGAAGAAAGGTAAGGAAAGGAACCAGCTGAAATCTGTAAGTAATTATACCTCCAATCTGTGCAATTTAATATCAGTTGGGTTAGTAAATTGATGGTACATAAAAAGGCTTTTCGTTACAAAGGTGTCACACAAGAATCATCTCACGATGGGTAAAAGCAAAGAGCTCTCACAAAACCTTCACAACCTTATTATTTTGAGACATATTTATGGAATCAGATACAGACATATTTCATAACTTCTGAATCTTCCAGTAAGCACCATTAGGGCAATTATCCACAAGTGGAAGCAACATCACTCCGTCATCAACCGGTTATGCACAGGAGCTCCTCGGATGATTTCTGACTAGGGAGTCAAAAGAATAGTCAGAAGAGTAGCTCAAGAGCCAAGGGCCACTCAGAAAGAGCTCCAGAAACACTTGGAGGCAGCAGGTGCCATTGTCCCAGAGAAAACAATAGGCAATGCACTCCACTGCCATGGCCTCTATGCACGCTCACCCCACAAGTCTCAATTACTAAAGAAAAGGCGTGTCAAAGCTCGATTAAAGTTTGCTACAACTCATTTGGACAAGCCTATGAAATACTGGGAGAGTGTAGTCTGGTCAGAGGAGAGCAAAATTTTACTTTTTGGCTGTCATACTACACACCATGTTTGGAGAGGAAATGGTACTGCCAATCACACTATAAACACTATAATAACAGTGAAGTTTGGAGATGGAAACATCATGGTGTGGGGATGTTTTCATGGTACTGGCAGACTTCAAATAACTGAAGGAACGATGAATGGAGCTCTTTACTGGGAGATTCTTAAGAAGAATCTGCTGCCATCCACAAGGATGATGATGATGATATGTGGGTGGACCTTCCAGCAGGATAATGATCCAAAGCATACAGCAAAGGAAACTCTCAATTGGTTTCACAGGGAAAAAAAATAAAAATGTTAGAATGGCCCAGTCAATCACCTGACTTGAATCCAATTGAGCAAGATTTAAAGACAATATGAAGAATGGGCCCAAAACACACCCGAATACAACAGTCAATTAATTTCTTCATACTGGAAGCGTCTTGAAGCTGTTATTACAAACAAAGGCTTCTCCACTAAGTATCAAATAAATTTCATTTATCGTCTTCAATACTTTTTTCCTGTGTCATTTTGCTTTATTACACATGGCTTCATTTATGGACTTTAATGTTTGGATTTCTTTATATGTGTGGATTTCTGGAGTTAATACAAAGTTTGGTGAAAATTTCACATGAATAGCCTCATTGGAAATATATTTACTGAAAAACATGTTGATGCATTCAATACTTATTTCCCCCACTGTGTAAGCTCTCTTATGCTATGCACATATCAAGGCTCTTTATCATTTAGACTTAAATCAGTTTGCCAGATGTACATGTTCAAAGCAACTTATAATTGAGAGAGAATACACAACATTGGCTAAGTAGATGGATTTAATAATTATCATAATAATTATCAATTTGTATAGCGCTTTTTTACAATGGTACATTGTCTCAAAGCAGCTTTACAGAAATATCATTTTTACATTTACAAGCGACTTACTAATGAGATCACATTCACACACCAATGGTAGCAGAGCTGCCATCTTGCCATTGGGGGCAACTTAGGGTTCAGTGTCTTGCCCAAGGACACTTCGGCATGTGGAGTCAGCCGGGCCGGGATTCGAACCGCCAACCCCACGGTTAGTGGATTAGTGGACAACCCGCTCTACCAACTGAGCCACAGCCGCCCCTTTTGCCACTTAAGGCTCATATTACAGAAAAATAAGATTGTCTTGGCTGTTCTAAATGAGTGCAATACAGTGGCTTGCATAAGTATACACCCTTGAACTTTTCCACAATTTCTAGTGTTAAAAAACTGGATCTGAAATGGGCTTAATTTTGATTACACAGGTCATAATATTAAAGTGTTTAGATACACCGTTAATTTAGTTCTTGTGCAATTAGTCATCACAGATTAGTTGAATTAGTTAACTTGTGCAGTTGTGTACAATTATAGTACTTGTGCACAAGTACCATTTGATCTCCACAAATCTGGGCTTTTTGGAGCAATGGCGAGAAGAAAGTCATAGAACAAGAGATTCATAAAACATAAAAAAAAAATGGGAAAGGTACTTTGAGGCCAGAACTGAACTATTAGTCATCAGCAGGGGCTGGGGAACACGGGACTGGTCAGAGCTGAGCGCAAGATGGATGGAGCCAAAGTTGGAAGAAGACACTGATGAAACTAGGGCAAAGGCTCATCTTTAACAGGACAAAAACCATGAACATAATTCACAGCTCTGCTTTAACGGTTCAAACTCAAGAACCTGGATTAGAATGACATTCATAGTACAGACCTTAAAATGACTGAGAATCTTTGGGAGATTGGAAGACTTGAAAAATGCTGTTCACCAATGGATAAAGCTTTTACCAGATGTTGTCATCTAATGAGGTTTGAGATGGATGCAAATGCAGAATCTAAGTTGAAACGTTTTAATGAGGTGCAAACAAAACACAAAACAAGAAACTAGGACCAGAACAACTTGATACAGAAGGAAATACCAAACACAGCAAGACAACCCATGATGTGCAGACCATGACTATATATACACAAGTGCTAATCAGCCAAACGTGAATCAGGTGAAACAGACATGTGACTAGGTGCAGTGGCTGATGGGAATAATAGTTTTAGTCTTTTTCTGCAATGGAGCAGTAAAAGTGGGTGAATATTTATGCAACAAACAAATGTTGTTTTTTTTGTTGTTTAATAACCTTTGTGTCAGAATAAAAAATGCACCTCCAAATATTAGATATAATGTGTAAGTCAAATAAAAAAAAAAACTTAGTTAAGTCCATTCAATTCCAGGTTTTAATACTACAATATGTGGAAAAGTTCAACAGGGTGAATAATGTACTGCATGTACTGTAAGTATACACTATGCCAGAGAATTATGAACCAGTGAAATATAGACATCAGAGAATAAATAGTAGAATTATATAGTAGATATCCATTTTCTAAATAACAAAATTATACATTATATACTCACTGTAACTGAGTTCTGTAAAATATATTTACAGAACTCACTCCTGTCCTTAGACTCTCATCTCTCTCTCTCTCTCTCTCTCTCTCTCTCTCTTGATATTCACATGTCTCTACACTGGATGATACATGTCAAGATTTGCATTGAGTCACATTCACACCTGACATGTTTCTGAATCATTTTTAGACACTGGTTTGATGCAGCAGACACAGTACAATCATGTGGAAAAAATAAGTACAACCAATTGAAATTGACATATGTGGACAAGCAAACATTTGATCATATTTGATACAGTGCCTATTAATAAAGTTGATATACTTGAACAAAACCACAAGGAAGAATAGTTTTAACAACCTTTCATTCAACAGAAATACCAATAAATTATATTATCCTATGGAAAAAGTAATTACACCCTTGGCCTTAGAAGCTTGTATTGCAACTTTAGCAGAAATAACGTCTTATAAATGTTTTGCATAATTGTCCACAAGTCTTAACATTGAACATTGGCTTGCTGGAATTTGTGAGCATGGTTTCTTGCAATATTCTTTCAGTTGCAAGATGTTTGAGGGTTTTCTTGCATGTTCTGCACATTTCAAATCCCCCACAACATTTCAATGGGATTGAAATCTGGGCTTTGACTAGGCCATTTCATAATGCTTCATTTCTTCTTTTTGAGCCATTCCTTGGTGAATTTGCTAATGTGCTTAGGATCATTATCCTGTTGAAAGGTTCACTTTCAGTTCAACTTCAACTTTTGAACAGATGGCCTCACATTATCTTCAAGCACTCTTTGATATTTGATATTCCCTAATTTCTCCATCATGGGATTAATGAAGTATTATCTTACCTTATATGATGCAGAACTCATATCTGAATACAAGCTGTCCAGTCCCTGAGGCAGCGAAGCAACCCCAAACCATAACATTTCCACCACCATGCTTCACAGTTGATATGAGGTGCTTAGGGTTAGGGGTAGGTCAGGTTCTTCTCCTGAAAAGTTGTCTTTAGTCTGTGCCAAACATGTCTGCTGTTACTGTGGCCAAACTACTTTATCTTTGATTTGTCTGTCCAGATCACATTATTTCAAAAAGCCCGGTCGTTGCCTATATACTAATTGGCAAACTGTAGTCTTGCTATAGTGTAGAAAGCAAAGGCTTTTTCCTTGCATGCTTCCCATATAAGTCAAATTTGTACAATCTCATTCTGATCATGGAAGCATGCACATTGACACCAACAGTTGCAAGACTTATTAGCAGATCCTGTGATGAAACTTCTAGTTTCTTGGAGGCGTATTTTTACATCAGATGGTCAAATTGGCTGTCGGGCAAATTGGAAGTAGTTTAAAATCTGCACCATTTTACAGTGGAATGATGTATTTAAGATAATATGGAGATCTTTTTAAATCCATTGCCAGACTCATAAGCATACACAACCTTTTTTGTGAAAGCCTTACAGAGCTATTTAGATCTTGGCATGATGACGCCACACCCCTCAATAGCCAAGGGAACACTAGACACTAAATATGAAAGGGGTATAAATAAGACCGGTTCCACCTGCACTCCCTAAGCAGGTTGTAATCACTGGCACTCAATCTTCAACATCTAATTCTAATTTTAAGGATTTGAAAGTGTGATAAAGGTCAGGGTGTATATGTCAATGCAAATGTCAATTTTATCTGTCATTTGATGGAGTGTATCAACTTTATTAATAGGCACTGTTTCAAAGAGGATAAATGTTTGCTTCTCCAAATATGTGAAAAAAGATAACAATGTCCATGAGGTGTACTTATTTTTTTCACATGACTGTAAGTGTTTATTTTAATGAGTATTTCAGCCCTGTGAGATGTGAGCCCATGCACTTGTTCATGGGCAGTTACTAGGCTACTGGTCTGGTGTTTTTTCTATATTGTGTGAAAATATTGAGCAGTGTACTATGGGCCATTTCAATATTTTATGTAAGAATGCGCTGGCTGAATGAAATGTGTCAGTGGGCTGCGTAATCTGAACTCCTTAACATTTTTTTTTCAGATTCCTACATCAATGACGTCTATTTTCTTTGAAATAGATTGTCATTACAAACCATTTTGTGTCCAGATATCATTGCCTGCTCATCAAGTTCTATTTTACTTTATCAAATAAAACATAAAAATATTTTAAGGATTTAAACAAGAAAAACATGACTCAGTACCAATATTAATGTGTAAACAAAGTGCTAAATGTCTTCAGGCTATCGGGGCACCATCTTAATGGAAGTGTCATGGGCCGAGCAACAAATGGGGTCCCAATCATGCCAGTGCATTAATGAGAAGGTGAAAGCCAGAGTGAGGGAAGGAGAAAAGAGGGCACAATGAAAAAGAAAGAATGCGTGGATGGGTCAGGAAGCCTCCGAATGTTCTCTAAAGAGAAGTTTGTCTCCACCTACGCAAACACCTTTACCATCATCTAAAGTTGTTGGTGTAGGTGGATGTAAAAAAAAAAATGCTTAAAGGGAGGTTAGAATGTGAATGTTGCACAAGAAAAGGTTATTTTAGATGTGCTCTCTGAGTTAAAGTTATGATTCTCATTCTTGCTCTGGAGGCCTCATCTATTCTGAGATCCTTTTAAAAGCAATGCAAACATCACTGTTTCTAATCTAGCATTAGAATTCATCCAAGTTTAATCAATGTTAAAATCCATATCTTCTTTAAAAAAGTGCATACTAATATCAGTACTTGATAATATCAGCATCCATGATATTGTCCTAATATATTTTTTTGTTTAAAATTAATCTGGACACATGCTGACTTAACAAAAAAAAAAAAAAAAAAAAAAAAACACTATTAAAAACAATCAGTCCTTGCAGGTTGAGTAGTCTGCTGTTATGCCGCATAAAAACTTCTACAAAATGCCATATCTCTCTACCCTTGTGTCATCATATTCACCACTTTACTAATGACAGTGGTTCTGTTTTACATGGAGCACATGGAGCCAGAGACAGCACAGTGTCTTGGGTTCTGAAATGTCACATTCTGTCTGCCTTCTGAGACATGCTATGAATATTGGAATTGACTGCTTGGGATGGACAGACCACATCAAAAACAGTGCTGTTGTGCTGTGTAAGCTGAAGAATACTGACATTAATATGTCACCACTTTAATTCAAATTGCCTAATAACCAGTCAATAAACCTTGGTTAATATAAACTCAGCTCAGTGGTCCTTATATCAGGCCTGAACTGTTATTTTGTTTATTTATTTATTTATTTATTTTCCAAATGAGATATTAACCCTACTACTATTCCCCTGGAAACACTGGAAAACACTGGGGGAAAAAAACCCCACTGAAGCATAAACGGCAGTACTGACAGTTCCTCAACCTCATATCACTAGAGCAATGTGTGCAAATTTAGTTAGTTGTATTTCCCAAAATATACACAAACTAATTATCCAATTTTAACCGTGACCCTGTTCAGGAAGTTACTAAGGAAATTAACATGATAATGAACTTCATGATCTGACCACTTCGTAGCTGACCATTCACTCACATTACACACCTTTACTTATCACAGATACCCTGTGAATCTTTCTGGCAAGCTTTCTAAAAAATGTGCCTCATGTTTGAATCTATATTTTTATCTGCTTAGAACACATAATGTATTCATATTCGGTTACATCCCTACCGTACACATTTACAGACTGTATGCCATCTGTCGCCATAAACCATTTGTCAGCCCCCCACTCCCCCATACATCAAAGGAACTTAGCTGCATATGATCATCGCTGAGGCAGTGTTATGTGGGTGGTAGACAGCACTCAGCACAGCAGTGATACAGACATGGTAGTGGTATGTTAATGGTGGTGCAGTGGTACAAGTGTCTCAGGTGCATCAGTGTTGTTGGGATGTTTTTTTATCAATGCAATATCACTGCTGGGCTGAGAATAATCCAGTATACAGATACAAACTGCATAGCACCAGATTTCATTAGTCATTAGTAGGGATACATTGATACTGATTCCATGCTCATTTACTCATAAAAATATGGCCTGTACCAACATCTGATATCATGTGATACCATGTGTTGTGAGCCTAGTGTAAAGTTGCCTCACTAATTAACACATGACACAAAAATGAGATTGATCTGGACATATTTCATGGTAAACAATGGCAATCAAAGCAAAGCAGACTACAAACTGTCTTCCAACAATCCAAGTTACTTAATAAAACAGCTTAAATATAAAGTCCAGCAACCTACAATACAGCAAATGCTGTTTAGGAAAGAAAAAAAAGTATAGGTGAGTGAAAATATCAGATCCAGAATGTTGTACTTGATGATCCATGGCTATTGGTCATCGCCGAGGGATTCAGATGCAGTGAAAACAAAAATTTACATTAATTGCAGCTGTATTGAAGCACTTTTCTGAAGTGAAAGTTTCCACTGAAACTGTACTTGATCCATGGTAATTAATGTAGCTAGTCATGCACTTCATATAAAAAGCAACCTACTAACGTCATAAACCACGAGCCTAGTAACGTAAGTGCATGAACTTTCAGGAAACATACAAAGGTGAGCAAAATGTTTTGCAACATCCCTTATTAATAGGTTACTAATTTCGGTATTGTCACACCTTGGCCAGCAGATGGCGCCAAGCCACGTACTTTGCCCGGTCATGTGACCCCCTTCTGGTGACTCATGCCAGAAGTATTCCTGAGTAAGCCCAGGTGTTTCTGTTTAGCCCTTGTTAGGCTGGATGTTTAAGTTGCTGAGTTTCTGCGCAAGGTGCGCGTTATTGTTTGTTTGAACTGTTTGAATTGACTCACATGGGGATGTTAGTTTTTTGTTCTTTGTTTGTAGGTTCTTGCTCTTAATTCATGCCTGTGTTTTGCCAAGACCATAGCTTCTTTGTTTTCTAGTTAGCAACCACATTCTCATGCTTACACATGTTTTGGTTTATGTTTTGTTTATTTAATAATAAAGATCTTCTCCAGCGATTACTTCCTGCCTTCTCCACCTTCATGACAGAATAACGTGCCTCAAAAATGGAAGTAGTGGAGAAGCCTGGATCACCGGAATGCTGGGATATGGACCGCATACATGCAGCATTAGCACATGTACAGGGGCAGGCATCCCAACTTAACTGGATGGAGCAAGCCGGGCTAGGTGCCTCAAAGCTATTTTCGGTGCTCCTGGATAATTCCATCCAGTTAAGGGAGGAACTCCAGCGCCAGGTGGCACAGTATCGGCAGCGGCTGCGGGCCCAGCCGGAGAATCCCCCACGATCGATGGACCATGGTACTCTGCCCACGCCTGAGAGCCCCGTCTCACCTGTGCCCACGCCTGAGAGCCCCGTCTCACCTGTGCCCACGCCTGAGAGCCCCGTCTCACCTGTGCCCATGCCTGAGAGCCCCGTCTCACCTGTGCCCATGCCTGAGAGCCCCGTTTCACCCGTGGCCACGCCTGAGAGCCCCGTCTCACCCATGCTCATGCCCAGCCCGGGAGCCATGTCACGCCTCATGCCCATGAGCCCAGCTGGCAGGAAAAGGCGGGCCTAGAAATTTTTTTGGGGGGGGGGGCACGGGTGTCCGCAGAGCTCCAGCCAGAGGCTAACATGGCAGCCTCCGGCGCTACAGAGATGGCGGAGCTCCAGCCCAAGGCTAACATGGCAGCCTCTGGCTCTAAAGAGACCGAGGGGGAGGTCTCAGCCTCTCAGGATGCAGACATGCCATCCTGCACCGCAGCATATGCCGCACTGTTCCCCTCTTCAGCACAAGTGGCGTCCTGTGCTCCGGAGCCACGGCAGGCAGCGTCCTGCGCTTCAACACCAGTGGGGGAGTTGTTCCAGCCACCAGCTGCCCGGAAAGGACTGCCTCAGCTCCTGGGCCAGCAAGGGGACATTCTGCCATGGGGCCCGGGACCCCCCATTGGAGGGGGGTTTATTTTTGGTGCTCTGGGAAGAGCACCTTTTGGAGGGGGGTTATGTCACGCCTTGGTTAGCAGATGGTGCCACGCCACGGACTTTGACCGGTCATGTGACCCCATTCTGTTGACTCATGCCGGAAGTATTCCTGAGTAAGCCCAGGTGTTTCTGTTAAGCCCTCGTTAGGCTGGCTATTTAAGTTGCTGGGTTTCTGCGCAAGGTGCGCGTTTTTGTTTGTTTATTTGAACTGTTTGGACTGTTTCGGAGTCACATGGGGATGGTAGTTTTTTGTTCTTTGTTTGTAGGTTCTTGCTCTTAATTCATGACTGTGTTTTGCCAAGACCATAGCTTCTTTGTTTTCTATTTAGCAACCACATTATCATGCTTACACATGTTTTGCTTTATGTTTTCCTGCCTCCTCCACCTCCGTGACAGGTATCTGTATCAATGAATACCAAAAAAAAAACATGTACTCATACTTGGTTTGAAAAAAGGGTATTGGTGCATCCCTGGTCAGTAATCTGAAAAGAGATCTCCTTCAAAGAAGTCAGTATACCTGCTAAAGGGGCCAATAAATGTAAGTATAAGATACTGTATATACTGTAGCTAATAAACTACTAACAATTGTACATACTGTGGCAGTGGTGGCTTAGTGGTTAAGGATCTGGCTTACTGATCGGAAGGTCGGGGATTCAAGCTGCCACTGTTGGGCCCTTGAACAAGGCCCTTAACCCGCTCTGCTCCAGCGGTGCCGTATCATGCCTGACCCCAGTTTCCTGACAGGCTGGGGTATGCAAAGAAAGCAATTTCACTGTGCTCTATTGTATATGTGACCAATAATGACTCTGTACCATTATACTTGTAATTAAAGTATGATAACTATGAAAATACCCATATAAATTTTCATGGATTATTTGTTACTGATAATCACTAAGCAGTGCCATACAGTACACTACATTATTGCCATCAATAAAAGTGACTTATTTTCATATGGTTTTGGAGGAAAAGAAAGGGTTCTTTGGTTATCTACTAGCTAGGTCCTACTGGATTAGTTTGCTGTTTCATTTTATGACATTGTTCTCTTGTGTTCAGTAATCTGTTTTTGAATGTTCTCTGTGTATATATATATATATGTATATATATATATATATATATATATATATATATATGTATATATACAGTATATATATATGTGTATATATATATATATATATGTGTATATATATGTGTATATATAT